>CM062395.1:1867483-2012518 GCA_031304145.1 Cardiospermum halicacabum | reverse complement strand
TCTTTTAACTGCAATAGTTATCACCGAATGGTTATTACAACTGCTATTTTGACAACAAATATAACCACTATTTCAAACTGCTAACCGCTAATATCTACAATTATCCAAACCACTACTTTAACGGCTGATTTTAACTGATGGCGTTGAACATATTTAAAACGCTAATTAAAAAGTTAAACATACTTCTTAACGCGGTTACAATATTTCTTTTAAAAATTAATTTAAAATCTAAAAGTTATGTTAATTAAAAAAATTTTACCTAAAAATTTTTTATTTTAAATGTACTGTTTAAATTTCCTTCTTATTTTATTATCCTAGTTTTAAAATATTTATTCTATTGATTTCCAAGATAATTTATATGAAATATAAATATATTGATTTAATAAAAATTATTTCCTTTTTTCTTTTTCCATCATTTCCCAATTATGAATATTTTACTCATAATATTTAAATTTAATTTTAAAATAAAATAAATAGTGAATATTGGCATTTTCTCATTCAAAAGCTTCCCATCTATTTTGGCAACCAAATGATCTTATCTTCTTCTTCTTTTCTTTCACCAAAGAGGAGTCATATACCTTAACAAAACTGTACCAAAGTTTGTACTGAACTTAAAGCAGCCAAGACTTATATAGTTAGAAGTGGAATCTTAAGAAAAAAGTTAGATACACTAATTGACTATATATGTAAAAATTCATCATCTAATAAAGCACAAAGGATATCCATATGCATGATGACACAGACAACATGCATGTTTTCTCCAACATTTGCCATTTGCTAGCCAACCATGAACAAATCATCACTAACTTTAATCCATCTTTACAAACACCTCTTGTATTTTCAATCAAATTTATTTAAAAATCTTTAGTTAATTTATTTTCATGAAAAAAATAGATTTAAAATACAATTAGCTCAACTGATGATATTATTAACTACAAATTTTCTTTATTTTTTTTTTTGAAAATTTAATAATCTTGACAAATCATGTATTTTAAAAATATTTGAAATTTTCCCATCCAACATTATTTTTGTTCATTACACTTTATTGTAGAGGTCCAGATTCTCCAAGTCCGATTCGGAACCAAGGTCCAAGTCCAAAACTCCAAACACACTAAGATTCAGGTCCAAACCCAATGCTTCCGAGAGGTCCAAGTCCATTCGTTTTTGAGAGGCCCGCGGGCCCAAGTTTCCTTTCGAGGTCTTCCAGCCGATGAAGTCAGAGTTGCGCGAATCTCAAATCTTGCGGAGATTCTTTCGTCAGGATCTCAGCAAGATCTTTCCTAAACAACCCTCCAAACTCCTATAAATATGAGTTCAAACCTTTTCATTGGGACAAAAATTATCAGTTACCGAAACTTTGCTAAAATCGTTACTCAAAGTGCACTTTCCTCTTATCACTCTCTGATGTCCATATAGTGACTCTGGTCATCACATTGGACTAAATCAATCGAGCCCTGAACTCCCTCTGATGTCTGTGTTTTTCTTGATCATTTCTTTTCTGCCAGGAACAATATTTACCAGGAAGTCATCGCTTTCTTTATTTCCTTTACTTCATTGTTTTAGCTCAGAACTTATTTGAGTGTCGAAGTGCCTACGGCAGATTTGGTGTACCAAAATCCGCTCGAACGTATCTTTAATATTTTTGCAAGATCCCTTTGCTTTAGGAGTTGGTCCTTCATCTTCCAAGACAATTCGGTTCTGTCAGGTCGGATCAAACTGTTGTATCTCAACCACTACATTTATCATATTTGTGATGGACTTCTCTCCTCTCTCTGATGGGTAAAAATATTATGATAGATCATTTGTAAAAATAGATTTTTAAAATAAAAATTATTGGTATCATATTTTAAAATTGGGTTATTTCCAAAAATACTCCATTTTTTAAACATTTCATTTCGAGCACCCGATTTTGAAAACTTTTGAAAAACTACCTCCAAAATCAAAACCACTAGTGGTTTTAGTATTTTTGTGAGCGGTTTTGGTGTTGTATGAGTGGTTTTGAAATTCTATATGTTTTAATTTGGAGATTCGGAAATTCTCTAAAATCAAAATTACTCATACAACACCAAAACCGCTCACAAAAATACTAAAACCACTATTGGTATTGATTTTGAGGGTGGTTTTCCAAAAGTTTTCAAAACCGGGTGTTCAAAGTGAAACGTTTGAAAAAATGGGGTGTTTTTGGAAATAACCCTTTTAAAATTATTATTTTTTATTAACTTAAAAGAAATAAATAAATAAATAAAAACTACCTCAATTTATTATAAATTTGCTTATAATATTTTATTTTTTTTTTGTTTTTATAAAACTAGCCAATAAAATTTTTAATATCCATTTAAATTTCATTTTATTCAAGTTTAATTTAATTTTAATTATGTTTAGATATAAAATTCTCAAGAATTTAACTTTCAATTAAAAAAATTAATTCTTTAAATATTTAGATTTTAAATATAATTTTGAAATGTTCAACATATTAACTTTTTTTTCTACGAAATTAATATTCAAAAAAAGCTAAAGAAATTTGATATATCTTACATTTGAAAATTAATGATTTAAATTAACTTTTCATAAGTGCACCATTTTATTTTTAAATAAAATTTTAAAACAATTAGGAAGTATAATAAATATTAGCAGCGAGAGCAGTACCCCTCGATATAATGTGAGGAAAATCATAAAAATGGAATTATTATAATGATTGATAAGTAGAAAAAATAAAAATAATCTAGTTGGTGGTTGCATAAACATAATTGGATTTTATGATGATGATTGATTCATCAAAGAACATCGAATTGTTCGGTGGAACTGCATTATTAGATTTTAGGTTCATGATAATAATAAAACCTCACAAAACTAGTCATGTGGTTTTGCATTAATATATATATATATATATATATATATATATATTGCTTTGTGAAAACCTCTTCTGAATGTTGATTTCGATACTCTTTAACCTTTGTCTTGTTTTTAAATTTTCAATTTTCAAAACGATATTATTTCCTCCGTGTCTAATTAATGGTTACACTTACTAAAAATGATGTCCCTAATTAATTGCTACACTTCCATTTTTAAGTAAATTTTTATAATAGAAAAGACAGCATTACTCTTATATTTTTCAACCACTCAACCCCACTAACCAATAAAATATATCACTTATTCTATTTTAAAACTTTTTAAATTCTCACACTATCCCACAACTTTCTAGGTGGACCCCTTTCATATTATATTTAATTGTAATTTATTAATTATTGTAAGGATAAATTGGACAATTCATAATTTATCACACTACCTCACAAATTTTCAACTATAACAATTAATTAGGGACGGAAGGAGTATATTTATTTTATTTATTTTTCCAGTTCAGAATTTAGATTTGGTCTTATATACTTACGCGTCTAATAATTTCGGTGATTATTTTATTACAAACAAATATTATATGAAAAAAATTATGTTAAGATTTTGAAACAGTTGGTTGTTTTTTTTTTGGATGTTTGTATTTTGCCAGAGAAAACCATTCTTGTTCACGATTTGTTGGTTTGAAAAATATGGTTTCTTGTGGTTTTGTTTTAATTAAAATTATATTTATTTGTCTGGGACAAGTGGATTCAATTTATTAATCTTGAACAGGTATACGATAATTAAAAAGAAAATAACTGTATAATTACTATTTTAATTGATATTCAATTTATTCTTTTACGTAAATATATAAAATATATATATATTCTATCCATTTTATAATTTTTTTTTCTGGTGTTTTATGTAGAAATTTATAATTTTATAAAAGAAATTATACTTAAAATATATAATATACTTCTTTTAAACGGTTTTTCTCATGTTATACAATTATTCATTTATTTTAGTGGTGATAATTTTGAGAAATAATTATTTTTCTTTTTAATTTCTATTCAAAATTAGTTTTTTCTATATAAATAGAATGGGATATATATATATATAATTTGGTAAAAATTATTAGAGATTCGGAATGTTAGAGAAGAATGTCTCATTGAATTTTTACAAAACAACAAAACTGCTAAGACCTATCAATATGAATTACTAAAAGATCAATCTCACTTGAGAACCCATCAGTATCAAGACAAGCCCATCTAACTAATATATTCCTGAAACTTCGATTACAATATTTCAGATAAGGATGAGCTCATAACCACCTTATATAGTTTTATTTTTGCTGTAAATAAATAGCTGTTACAATTACAACCATTAAATCCTAACCAATTACATTTGATTGTTAGATTCTTCATAGGGTTGTGTATATATTCATGATGAGTATCAATAAACAATCTTCAAGTTTTACAGTATACATTGATTTCAAATTGCAACTATAATTCTTTAAGTTTTACATGGTATTAGGCCTGACTTGACCAACGTTATTCAAAATCAATGGCATCCTTTTCGTCCTCCTCTATAAATATGGATTTCCCAACCTTGCCAAAACACTGAATTTCAACATTCTCCTCAAACTTGATCAACAAAACTATCTCAACTAGAAGCCATAGGTCCAGGCAGCCATACGCGCCTTGGATCTAGAAAACTACATCTCAGATAATCAATCCCCACCACCACAGTTCTTACACCAAAATCTTCCAGCAGCACCGATCCACCTTCTGAGAATCCTGCATTCAAAAACTGGATTAGAGTCGACCAATTTCTTCTTTGTTGGCTTCTCACCACCATAGGAGACCAAGTGATTTGGCAGGCCAATCACACTTCATCATCTGTTGAACTTTGAAAAAATTTTGTTAATCTATTCGCACAGACATCACTTGTGAAAGTCTTACAGCTAAAACAACAGTTAGCCACCATCCAAAAAATGTAATCTTTCTATCTATAATTAGATTCAAAAGGTAAAACTATTGGTGATTCTCTAAAGGCTGCTAGTCACCCAATATCTGAGAAGGAACTTATCCTTAACACTCTCAATGGCCCCGACACCAATTATGATTCAGCTAATATGTTTTATCATGTACTATGCAATCTACCACTCTATAGGATATTCAATACTATCTTATGATGCATGAGATTCGTTTAGAATAGCAACTAGCACTCACTCTCTAATCAAACAACCTCAGCAAACATGGCTCAATACAATAGAGACAATCGTCAAAATGATCGAAAAAACAATAGAGGTTATAAGGGAGGTCGTGGTTGAGGGGGTGAAGGAAATAGACTGTACTGTCAACTATGTCATAAATAAGTACATGATGCATTCAAATGTAACAAGCGTTTTGATATTTTCTGGAAACAAAACAAATTAAATCATTCTCATTAGACTCTCTCTGATACACCTCCACAACAGCATGCTTACATCGCCCATCAACCTATTCAAATTCCAAAATCTAATCAAGCTACCGACATTACTTAGTTTGTGAATAGTGGAGCTATTTATCACATTACAGCAGATCAGGAATATCCCTACTATGGATCCGATACACTGACAGTGGGTAATGGTAATCGTCTATCTATATCTCACACTGGTTCTTCATTCATTTCTTTCAATAAAATCAAACCATTATCCTTATCTCATATCCTTCATGTACCTAATATCTCTAAAAACTTACTCGAAACCATTATCCTTATCTAATATCCTTCATGTACCTAATATCTCTAAAAACGTACTCGAGTAGTAGTTGAGCTTACTGCTGGCATGCAACTATTGGAGACATTAGGAGGATTTGAACTTCAAACCTCATAAGCATATCACTACATGCTTTACCACTAAGCCATTATCCAACTTAATATCAAGATTGCATTAGAAATACTGTAAGCTCTTCACTGAACCGGGGGGCCATGGCACCTGCCAGCCCCCTAACTCTGTCCCTGATAGGGAGGATACTTCTCAAGGGACAACTTAAAGATGATCTATATAGCCTCATACCTACTTCCACACTCAAATCATCTCTTACACCTCCTACAAAGACAATCAATCACAAACTTACTGTAGCGTTTATAGTTGAATCAAATGTCAATACATGGCATGCCAGGCTTGGGCATCCAAATGCTTTTGTACTTTGTTAAGTTATGAATTCAATATATTCTAAAATTAAATCAACAACCCTTGATTTCTATGATGTTGTAAAATGGGTAAATATCACCAACAACCATTTCAAAAATATGAAATTCAAACCAATCATCCAGTACAAATAATCCACACTTACCTATAGGAGCCTAATCCAGTTACTTCTACCACCGGGCACAAATATTATGTTAGTTTTATTAACTCATTCACTAGATTCACCTAGATATGTCCATTCAAACTCAAGTCTGAAACCTTATCTATGTTTATCCAATTAAAAAATTTAGTGAAAAATCAACACCATCAAAGTTATCCAGAATAATATGGGTGGTGAATCAAAGCACTTCTACCATTTCTTGCTACCCATGGCATTCAACCTCGTTTCAATTTCCCCATACCCATAAGCAAAATGGAATCCCAAAACGCAAACATTGTCATATAACCAAAACTAGCCTTACTCTACTAGCTTAGGCTCGTATTCCCCTAAAGTATTGGCTTGAAGCTTTTACTGCAGCCACTTATCTCATCAATTCCCTCCCAATACCTATTTTAAATAATACCAATCCATTTCAAAAACTGATGCAAACCCCTACCCCCACAATTTGATACTTTCAAAATATTTGGATGCTCTTATTTTTCCTACCTTAGATATTACAACAAACACAAATTGGACTTCCATACAACCAAATGTATTTTTCTGGGACACAGTTTCTTCCATAAAGGGTACAAGTGTTTGCATCCGAATGGTACAATCTATGTTTCTCGTCATGTCACTTTTAATGAGAAATAGTTTCCATACCCTTACCTAGTTCCTACAACTACTCAACTCATTCCATCATCTACAAGTCTTCCTATTTCAACTATCACTGATACACTACAATACCATCAACTAATCACTCAACAACAGCCCAACCCAGTCCAAAAGAGTTAACAGATCATCCAATAGCAGTCCCTAACAGAAGTCTTCTGACCTCTACCACATCCTCTACACACAGTGAGTCAGGAAAATAATTCCAACTCTCTATCAACTCCAATTTCTGTTTCTACACAGTCTCATGTTCAAAATTTCAATATAAATACAATGAACACTAGATCAAAGTCTAGCGTTTATAAACCAAAAATCTACACTGTTGTATTATCTCCTAAAATTCACACATTACCAAAGTCTGCTATCAGTACTCTTCAGGATCTTATATGGAAGGAAGAGTTTTGTGTTCTTCAAAGAGATCATACTTGGCACTTGGTCTCTTACCATCCCTAAATGAAGTTGCTGGGGACAAAATGGATTGTTTGGATCAAACACAACGATGATGGGACAATATCCAAACATAAGGCACACTTTGTGGCCAAAGGTTTTAATCAAACACTAGGGCTTGACTTCACTGAGATATAAAATCCAGTAATTAAATCATCTACGATTTGAGTAATTCTATCAATAACAATATCTAATGGTTGGGACATACAACAGGTAGAAATTAATAATGCATTTGCAAATGGTTCTCTAATGGAATCTGTTTATATCAAACAACCAGAAGGTTTTGAAGACTCTAAGCTACCAACATATGTTTGCAAGGTTGACAAAGTTCTATATGGACTCAAACAGGTGCCTCGAGCATTGTACAATACCCTAAGAGCCGCTTTTACTCAATGGAGATTTACAAACTCAGTTTCTGACACCTTCCTATTCTTTAAACATGACTGAAACTCAATTATACTAATCCTGGTCTATGTCGATGTTATCCTAATAATTGGAGACTCATCAGCAAGCATTCAAAGCATCATTCATAAACTTCATCATCAATTTGTACTTAAATCCTTAAGGTAAGTTTGGATTGGTGGTATGAGAAAGGATGGAAGAGATTTTTTAACTTACCATTGTTTGGATTATATATTTTTGGATGGAAACCAATTGAATGGAGTGGTATACATCCCCTCTCATTCCATCACAACTTCAAAAATTCCTTCCTTCCCAAATTAGAAGGAAAGCAATGGAATGGAATGGTTATTTATATTAAATGAAATTTTACCCCTTTTAAATATTTTTAAAAAAAATTAAAAGTTAGGGATGTAATAGTAATTAGTATACTTAAAAGTTTTCTATTCCATCCACTTTTTAAAATTTTCCAAATAATGGAATGGTAAATATTTTCCATTCCATCATAATTTTATCCAAACAATAAAATGATATATTTTTTCCATTCAATTCATTTCCACTCTTTTCTATTCCATTCTGCTCCATTCTATTCCACCAATCCAAACTTACCCTTAGGCAGCATCCATCATTTTCTAGGGTTTTAGGCTTACCGAAAATTCGACAGGACTGTACCTCTCTCAACATCAGTATACTCTAGAACTTCTTTATCGTGCAAATATGGCTGATTGCAAACCCTCTGCAACTCTCATCGCTCTTGGCACAAAGCTATCTGCACATCTTGGTGAGTCATTCTCTAATTCATCTTTATATTGCTGCAACATCGGTGCTCTTCAATACGTGCAACACAAGACCAGACATTAGTTTCATTGTCATCAATTAAGCCAATTTCTCTTCAACCCTCTTGATACACACTAGATTGTCTGTAAAAGAGTATTATGCTACCTGAAAGAAACTGTCTCTAGCTTTGTTATTTCGCCCTTCATCGCATCCTTTATCCCTTCACGGATACAGTGACTCCGACTAGGCAGGATCTCCAGACGATAAGAAGTCCATTACGGGTGGTTTTGTCCTCTTAGGGGGTAATTAGTACTTTAGAGTTCTAAGAAACAAACAACAATCGCTCGTTCCAGCACAAAGACAAAGTGTCGTGCTCTTGCTCACATGTCAACAAAACTTTTATGGATACATTCTCTTCTTAAGGAACTCAAATTCTCTCTTCCTCACATACCTATTCTATGGTGTGCAACAATAAAGCTCGCTCTCTTACTTGAAACTTAGTCTTTCATGCTCGAACGAAACACATTGAAATTGATGTTCATTTTATTCGAGACAAGGTAGAAAATTAGCTTTTGGAAGTCCGGTATATATGCTCAGATGATCAACTAGCTGATTTGCTTACAAAATCTCTCTCTGGAATTCAGACATCACTTCTTCTTAGCAAGTTGAATTTCTGTGTTCTACTAGAGTCTCGCTTGAGAGGGAATGTTAGAGAAGAATGTATCAGTGGATCTTCACAAAACAACAAAGCTGCTAAGGCCCATCAACATGAATCAATAAAATATCAATCTCACATGAGAACCCATTAGTATCAAGACAAATCCATCTAACCAATATATTCCTAAAGTTTCGATTACAATATTTCAGATAAGGATGAGCTCATAACTGTCTCGCTGTATCTTTGCTGTAATTAAATAGTTGTTACAATTACAACCATTAAATCCTAACCAATTATATTTGATGGTTAGATTCTTCATAGGGTTTGTGTATATATTCATGATGAGTATTAATAAACAATCATCAAGTTTTACAGTATACATTGATTTCAAATTGCGGCTAATATTTTTTAAGTTTTACATGTATATATTTTTTCAGGAAGACATTCTGAACTCAGAAGATCAGATCAAACGAAAACTCTTGCTCAAAATACATTTCTTCAACATTTAGCAGTTTAGATTTACTTTCCTTCCTTAATTATGGAAATGGACTGTAAATATGTGGTGGACCAGATTTATTCAGTTTGTGATGATTCTACCGAACTTGATAGTATTATTAATGATTACCGACATTTATTGGTAGATCTTTCAAATAAATAAATAAATATATAAATAAATATATATATATATATATAAAGGCAATTCAAATAAATTTTACAATATGGAATTGAATCAAAATAATAAATTAGAACGAATCAATTTTATTTTAAAATAAAATGGAAAGAAATAAAAAAAAAATAACTCAAATTATTTTTATAAACCAATTTTTTTCTTTTTCTTTTTCTTTTTCTTTTCTATAAACGGGAGGCGTAATTACTAATTAGTGTGGAAAACATATTCCAATACCGACACATAACAACTTTTTTTCCATTAATCACATGAATCCTGAGACTAATGATACGAGGATAATACAATACAAATCATGATCTGTATTGCATCAGACATGTGAACAAACATTCACATGGTCGTGTTCATGAGATATCACACACCTCTCTATTGATTAAATTAATGTTTAAGTTTGACCACGGTGATTAATCAATAATTATAATTAATAATCAATAGATAATGTGTCAGTACATAATGGATTATTAATCAGTTAAAAATTACACAATCAGAGGTTATCTACAAGGACAAATCTGGAATTAAAAAGCAAAAGAATGTTCCAGACATATCTCCTACATTTAATTTTAAAGCTATACATTGTCTTTTTAGTGTAAATGTAAAAAATATATATTTTCATAGAACTGGATAGGATAAATATAAAATTATATAAGTATATGATTATGGTAATAGTATTTTATTACAATTATGGAATATATAATAAGAAATAAGTGATGGTATAATTAAATTAAAAATTGTGTGATTTTATTTACATATTAAGAAATAAATTATATATTTATAAAATAATTCACCCTACCAAATAATAATAATAATAAATAATAATATTAAAATATTTAAATTTAAAAATCTAGGTATTATTTTTTCAAATTTTATAAAAATTATTTTGAAAAAAAATTATAAATAAAACCAACATTTAAAAACATATTGAATTTTATATTAATTATTTTAAAAAGGTTTCTATTAATTACACAATCTGCAAATTTGGTATTCATTTCAAATTAATTAATAAATAAATAATTTTTTTAGTACAAATAAATGCATTCAATTATTACAAAATAATAGTAATAACAAATAATTTTAAGGTTTTGAAAATTAATAGAAAACACCGTTCACAGACAGCTGACCAATATTCACCGCGTAATCTAAACCCAAATACGGCGTTTGTTCCATTACGGGACGGAGTAACACGTTAGTGGACCCCACAAGCCAATTAAAAAAAACTTTTATTATTACAATTATCAAATTTATGTCTTTTTTTATTTAATTTAAAAAAAAAAAAAAAAAAAAAAAAAAAAAAAAACTTCATTATTATTCGTTTGCTTTTTTAACACTGGTTTTAGCTTTTCTCTACTCTCATCTTCCTCTATCTCCGCCGCATCAATTCACTCATCGTCTCACTTTTTCTCTGCAAAAACCAAAAACATTTCTTCTTTAACATCAAACATTGATGCCTCCAAACCCTAATTTCTTCTAAACCCAACACAATGAAAAAACCCAAAATAAAAAGCCCTTTTACCCCAACCCTCCTCTGTTTCACCACTCTCATCCTCTGCCTCCTCCCACCAGTCAATTCCCAAAACCGAGACTCCGACGCACAAGTCATGCACGCGCTACAGAAAAGCCTCGGCGTCTCAAATTGGACCGACCCAGATCCATGTAACTGGGGAACAATCCAATGCTCAAAGGACGGCAGAGTTACCAGAATCCAAATCGGCGGCTGTAAGTTCCCTGAGGTCGCCGGTAAGTCTCTACCTCCGAACATGAACAAACTTACTTCATTAGAGATATTTGAGGTCATGAAGTGTAATCTCGGTGGACCTATGCCGAGTCTCGCTGGTATGAGTTCGTTACAAAGAGTGCTTTTTAATAACAACAATTTCACTTCTATACCTCCTGATTTCTTCAATGGACTTACTTCGATTCAAAGTATTAATCTTGATTACAACCCTTCACTTCCTGCTTGGGGAATTCCTGATTCGTTGAAGGGGTTGACTACTTTGACGAGTTTTTCGGCTGTTAAGGTGAATTTGGTGGGGACTATACCTGAGTTTCTTGGTCCGTTGCCTCAATTGCAGGAATTGCATTTGTCTTTTAATGATATTGAAGGACAATTGCCTTCGAGTTTCGCTGGTTCTTCTATACAGAGTCTTTGGTTGAATGGAAATTCGAAGCTTAATGGGTCGATTTCGGTTTTACAGAACATGACTAGTTTGACTCAGGTTTGGTTTAATATGGATAAGTTCACTGGTCCAATACCGGATTTGTCTGGTGTTACTGGTTTGACGGATTTGAATCTTAGAGATAATCGTTTGACTGGTGTTGTTCCTCAGTCTGTGGTTAAACTCCCAAATCTTGCTTCAATCAAGTTGACGAATAATTTGCTACAGGGTCCGACTCCTAAGTTTGTTAACACTAATATTAGTATTGATATGAATAACGGAAGTAATAGCTTTTGCTTGGATACACCTGGGGTTGATTGTGATCCACGGGTTAATATTTTACTGTCGATTGTTGAACCTTTTGGTTACCCTGCTGATCTTGCGTCGAATTGGAAAGGTAACGACCCTTGTGGTGGTAAGTGGGCTGGGTTGTCTTGTGAAGGAAATGATATCACTGTTATCAATTTTCAGGACAAGGGTTTTTCAGGTACCATTTCTCCGAATTTCGCGAAGCTTACAATGTTGAAGCAGATATTGCTTGCAGGGAATTCGCTCACTGGTACTATACCTGAAGAGCTTACTACTCTGTCTCATCTCCAGAAGTTAGATGTGTCGAATAATAAGATTTATGGTCAAAAACCAAATTTTAGGTCGGAAGTTGTTGTGATTGTTGATGGGAACCGTGATTTTGGTAAAAACCAGAGTAGTGAAGAACCATCAGGTGCACCTTCTGGCAAAAAGGGTTCTGATGGCAGTGTGAGTAAGAGTTCTAATACAGGAAAGGTTGTAGGGTCTGTAGTTGGAGCTGTTTGTGGTGCGTTTATTGTTGGACTAGGTGTGTGTTGGTACACTACTAAGAGAAAGAGGAGTGGTAAAGTGCAGAGTCCAAATACTATGGTCATACATCCCCGGAACGAAGGAGATAACGCCGTCAAGATTACTGTTACTGGAGGTACTAGTGTGACTGCTGGTGGGAGTGAATCGAATAGTATTACAAGCAGTGGTCCTAGTGATCTTCATGTTGTTGAGGCTGGAAGTATGGTTATTTCGATTCAAGTGTTGAGGAATGTGACTAATAATTTCAGTGAGGAGAACATATTGGGAAGGGGTGGTTTTGGGACTGTTTACAAAGGGGAATTGCATGATGGAACTAAGATTGCTGTGAAGAGGATGGAATCTGGAGTCGTGAGTGAGAAAGGCTTGGCAGAATTTAAGTCTGAGATTGCTGTTCTCACCAAGGTTCGACATCGTCATCTAGTGACACTTCTTGGTTATTGCTTGGAGGGAAATGAGAAGCTTCTTGTTTATGAATACATGCCCCAGGGGACACTTAGTAGGCATCTTTTCAACTGGAGAGATGAGGATCTGAAGCCTCTTGAGTGGACGAGAAGGCTAACAATTGCCTTGGATGTTGCTAGAGGTGTTGAATATCTACATACTTTGGCACATCAAAGTTTCATCCACAGGGATCTTAAGCCGTCCAACATTCTTCTTGGAGATGATATGCGGGCTAAAGTTGCGGACTTTGGGCTGGTTCGTCTTGCTCCAGAAAATGGAAAACATTCTATTGAGACGAGACTGGCAGGAACCTTTGGCTATCTAGCTCCTGAATATGCAGGTAACTAAACCTCTCATTTTCAATCTGTGTAAAATACTAACCAAAAGTCAATTTGATAGTGTTATGTTCTTAGCGTAGTGAATGCCAATTGGGGGACCTTTTAGACATCACATAACTTACTGTACTGAATAGGATGAAGAGAGTGAGATAGGGATTTCATGTTTATAGATTACTTTAAGCTTGTTTTTGGTGGAATTTGGTAATGTACAATTGCTTGGACGTTATCTTAACAAAATTGTTCCTTAGATTAGAGATTAACATGTTTGTCTAATTTATTGGTGGTTAATGTCCATATCAATTTTCACTTGGTAATACAGGCACGCCAATTTTGCAATCTGTTATTGAATAGCGTGTTTCCTTTCCATCAATGTTCTTGTTTATTTATGTGGGGATTTTCATGATTATGACAGTGACTGGGCGTGTGACGACTAAGGTTGATGTCTTCAGCTTTGGAGTGATTCTGATGGAGTTGATATCAGGTAGAAAAGCACTTGATGAATCTCAACCTGAAGATAGCATCCATCTAGTATCATGGTTCCGCAGAATGCATGTCAACAAGGACACATTCCGAAAGGCCATTGATCCAATTATTGATCTCACTGAGGAGACCTATTCAAGTGTTAGCACTGTAGCTGAGCTAGCCGGCCATTGCTGCGCAAGGGAACCCTACCAGAGGCCTGACATGGGTCACGTCGTAAATGTGCTCTCATCTCTAGCTGAGTTATGGAAACCAACAACACAAGATTCAGACGACATATATGGAATCGACCTGGACATGACCTTACCTCAAGCATTGAAGAAGTGGCAGGCCTATGAGGGAAGCAACATTGACGACTCTTCATCATCATTTATCCCCAGTTCTGAGAACACTCAGACTAGCATACCCACCAGACCATCCGGATTCGCAGACTCATTCACATCATCAGACGGCCGATAAAAGAACCAAATGGAAACTCACCATGGCGCAACGCCTTCAACAAGGTTTGCTTTGTCCATTCTATTCTGCTCTCCAATCTCTCTTGTAAGGTTTGTTATCTTCTGCAATATATCTTGCTGGAGATTTTTTAATTTTTAATTTTTTTTCTTCTTCTCTTTAATTATCTATGTAGTTTAAACAAATCTTATGTACTTGATGGTGTTAAGAAGTTCTTAAGCTAGAGTTGTTCATGAATGTTTTTCTCTCTTATGCTTCCTTCATTTACAGTGATAGAATAGTTCAATCTGCTATGATTATAGATTCTTATTCACTGCAATTTGAGGAATTTGTGTCACTGAAGAATTTTCTTGCCCTTCATGAAAGGTAACTCTACTTGTTGCAAAATTATTCCCACTTTTTTATATTTTGAAAAAGTGTCTGCTTATTCTTATGGTTGTGTGATACAACTATATTGAGGTTGACATTAGATGGGGATGAAGAAGAATCATTTTCATACTTGGATTAATATATTAAAGCCTTTACATGTGACCAGTCTTGGTCAGTCACCATTAGAGTATCATGTGGAGCAACCTCACTGGCTCAACGACTGTGATAGTGATAGCTACAGAATTTAAAACCAACAAATTTCAATTAGGATATACTTCTAATTCAATAGTGCAGTAGTCTTGGTTGAGAGTACTTCTACTTTTGTTTTAGGAGTGTATTTTTAACTTTGTTTGAAAGAGGTAGAAATTTTTGTTCCGAAAGTGATTTGGAAGGTCCAAACCAAAGGGTGTATTTGGGATTGCTTGTATTTTTGACTTCTTACTCGATGGAGAAACTATTTTCAGAAAGTTAGTGCATGTTTAGATGGATTGATTTTTTGCTTCTGACTTCTGAAAGTTGTTTCAAACAGTGTTTGGATAACTGGCATAGTACTTTTAGCTTTCTAGAAGCTCTTCTAGATGAAATCAGAAATATTGGCTTTCTGAGAATGATTTCTGCTTCTCTTCTTCTATAACCATAAGTTAAAAGTAAAAACAATCCAATTTTTTTTTTTTTTAAAAGTTTCCTTTAGAAATGCTTTTTGGTAAGGTTAAAAGTCCTCTTATAACTATCCAAATACCATTCAAAATAATTTCTAAAAGTTGGAAGTAAGTTATCGTTAATCTGTTTGGATAGTTAGACTTTTGGCTTTCGACTTTTGAAAGCTGCTATTAGTGCTGTTTGAATAATTATGTTTGAATAATTATCAGAAGAGTTTTACTTCTCTCCTTCTAGAGTTATAAGTTAAAAGTGAAAATGACTTCTCTTCTTTTAGAGTTATAAGTCAAAAGTAAAAGCAATCTCATATACTAGATGTTCAAACAATTACTACTTAGTCTAGTACACTATAGATGGATAACAACAAACTGGGGCATATATAATTGGACATGGACGATAGCGATAATGGAGGTGATGACATATAATACATAGAGACAGACACACCAGGTCACGAAGAAGAACCAAGAATGTGTGAATATGTAAGAGTTTTGTCTGGTTTTGATTTGATTGCCTGAACAAACAACATGTGTCTGAGCAGAAGTGGTTGGTTGCTGTTATTGATGATGATGTGGTTGCCAGCTGCATTTCATTTTCTTTTTTTAGAATATTTGTCTATTTTAAGATCATGACATTATCATTTCTATCTATATACGTGGGCACATCACTTCACTTATGTCTTTTTGTTTGATTAATTAAATTATTTTATAAGTACAGTGGTTAGTGTGTTGTTCGGCTACTGTTGACTTGAGATTGGTCAAATTTTATGATTGTTTAATCATTTTTTAAACCGGATTTGTTGGGAGGTTTGTCCTTAATGATCGGGATTTGGACAATTAACTAAAAGTTGTCTTAAAAATCGCATCTTCAACGGTGGTAGTATTTTGTACACTTAAATTGTGTGGATAAACATTTATTTTGACTATGAAAATCAAATAATAATACTTTATTTATAGAAAATATATTGGAAGGTATTTAAAGGTTCTTTTATAACAATTATCTCGTCATTTAGAAGTAAAAAAGAAATAGTTTAATTTTTTTAAAATTTATTATGTTTTTTTTATATATATTTATTTTATCAAGCAAGTACTTTTTAAAAGGTTTTTAAAAAATGCAAAAAAATATATTATTTTAATAGGTTATAATTTAACCTTTTTTTAGTAAAAAAATATAATATGAATAATTTAAATATTTTGGTTTTATTTTAAATGAATTTTAAATTATAATATTAACTCAAAGTAAAAATAAATATGGTTATGAAAAATTAATATTCTAAAAATTGAGCATCCTTAAAATGGCACCTCTAAAATGTTTAAGAGGGCATAATTCAGAATATAATTATTTATACAATAAATCGATTCGAAACAATAATTCTTAAAAATATTCAAGCGGTATGTAAGTAAAATGTTTAAAAGGGAACGGTAAAAGAAGAAAAAAGAAATAGAATAGAATATAATAATAAATAAATAAAATTTCTCTAATACTACTCGTTTGAAAATGACTATTAATATTTAATTATGTAATTAAAAATAATAATTAATAATTTTATAAAAACTAAATATATATTTAAAATAAATAAAAATTAATTAAAATTTACTTTAAAATAATTATTTTTAAAACTTTTTATTTATAATACAATATGAATATTGAATCATTTAGTTAAATAAATAAAAGATTTTTATTCAAATAAATAATTTAATGGAGTTTATAACTATTTAAATTAAATAATTTATTTTACTTTATTTTCTACGTAAATTAAAGATACCTAAAAATAAATATAATGGATTAATTATAAATATATTCACTAGAGAAAAACTTTTTCATTGCCCACCGGCTAAACTGATTCGAGTTGACTTTCACTGCTATAGATTCTATTTTTATTCAAAGAAAACTATGCATGTGAGTGTGACACAACTAAGTCAGTGATGATCAACTGGTTCAGTGTTTTTGCCCTAATTTGAGGTTTGCATTGGAGTGTTCTTCACGTTGGAATATATATATATATATATATATATATATATATATATATATATATATTACAATAGATATATTCTGCCATCCAAAATTAATATACATTAAATTCCACCTGGTGATTTACGTGCATGAGCTACTATACAGAATAACTTGTGGACATTGTCACAATTATATTAGTACGTGACGACCACTTATTATAAGTAACGATTCTGATGAGTTTTATTAAATAAATTCAATGGCGGCAAGTACTTTGAAGCTAAGTGGTAGTTGTCAACCATTAATGTATATACTATATACCCAAATGCATAATACTCCCTCCGTCCCACTCAAAGTGTCATATTGAGTAAAAAAATTTGTTCCAGTTAAAGTGTCATGTTTACATATCCCAAGTAGAATTAATTAATTTCTTTCCATATTACCCATAGAGTTAATTAAGATTGTTTTATATTTCAATAGTTACCCTCCTTATTAATTAAGAGTATAATAGATAATACACCGTATATTTACATCAAATTAACTCATTTCTTAATCTGTGTGAAAATAGAGAAAGTGGCCGTTTCTCTGGGACGGAGGGAGTATAATGGTAGCAGTTGCTTTGATTCATACTTCCACACGTTTTTACTTTTACAATATGTGTATTGGTAACTGTATTCCACAAGCATGTGTGGAGTGTGGAGGTTGATCAATGAATATGTTGTGTTATTGAGGTTTGGTTTTAGGGCGGATGTAGTGATTTAAATAATAATAATGGGTAGTAATTTAAAATGATTGTTGGAATAATCATTAGTGATAAATATTAATTACTGATATAATGATAACGGAAGTCCCTGATTAATATTTTCAAGTTCGTCTTTCAACTACGTGAGGTTTTAATTTAGTCTCTTAACCATCTACTATTGGATCAATTTCACTCTTTTTATCTTTTTATCTATATGACAGATGACATAACAAGTTATTTAAAGTCAAATATATATAAAAATCTTATCACACAATCTAACAAATAGGTGAAAAAAGTTAAATTGACCTGATATTGGACGGTTGAGGGACTAAATTGAAACATTGTATAGTTTAATGATTAAATTGAAAATGTTAACCAAAATTATGGGATTAGGTGATTATTATGCATAAATTATTTTAATAGTTTTATAACAACGGTTTGAGTAGGATATCTCAAACCTTTATTTAAAACACTAAATGTTAGTGTTGAACATTTTTAACTTTTTTTTTTAAGTAATGGTTGATAGCTTATTAATTTTACTAACTTTTTTCTATCTACTATTATATATTAAGACCTGATTGGGTGAATGAATTAATGTATTAATTATTATAAAATTTATATTCAATATTGTATTGCCATGTAAGAGTAGTATATAATACTATTCAAACCACTAACTAACGCATGACACAATATTAAGAATTTAGCGGTTGTAATAATTGTTAAGTGATTTGTTGTCTTTGTTTAAATAACTATTGTAATGACAGTAATGAAATAGGTCGAAAGTTTGGAGACCCAAACTCGCGCCATCTCCAACCTCTCAAACTTAAACCTAGTTCAGAGGCAAATATTGAGTTCTCAAACGTAATTGTTTTGACATCGTGAAGATTATCCTTGAAAGACCGTAAATGTAAGATCCCTTCTTGCAACGAGCTAATGCTATGACCAAAATATATTTCGATTGAAAGAGATAAAGCTCGGGAATAGCAATAGGGATTTTGAGTCGAAATCTGTTGTCAAAGCTAAGTAATGTGGTTGAAAAGAGCCTCCATATTTTCGAAGGCCATATATCGTTCCACGTAGATGGATCTAACGGGCTACAATTTCCTAATTAAATAATAAATATATTAAATAAACAAATAATGTATTAAAAATAAATTAATACGGATTTTGTAGAATTCTAATTAATTGGAAAATAATCAACAATAATCCTACTCAAATTAATTAGGAGATATTTTCTCCCTAAATTCTTATAAGTAGAAATAATCATATATATATATATATAAAGAATTCATTCAAAAAAAAAAACACTTTACAGAATCGCGACTGAAATTCTCTCTCGATTCAGACATTCGAGGTTCCAAATTATAAAGAAGATTTTTTTTTAAGTCTTCTAACTGTGATTTTTTGCTACAACTACAACTATTAAATTTAAAATCATACTAAAATGATTAATTATTTGATTTATATTTATTAATATTGAATATAAATGTATTTTAAGATTTCGTAATTTGTATTTTAAAAAGTATAACATTTAACCTACTAAATACTATTTTAAAAATATTTAGACTAATTTGATGGCATATGAAACATAAAAAGTTTTTATTCATTTTCGGATAATTCAATATTTGAATCACCATAACAATATATTTTACATTGTAAGATCAATTTTTTTTAAAAAAAATATTTATTTTTATAAAACGCTAGTCAAAATAAATTTTTATGTCGATATATATATATATAGTAATGCTACTTTTATTGTATACTTTCATTGTATACCTTTACATGCTAGCATAAGATTAAATATAAATTTTATTATAATTAATGCATTAATTTTTATTATCCAATCAACTCTAGCCATAACATAGTAGGCACGAAAAGTTGGTCTCAAGAGTAGACTATCAATCATTACTATATACTCCTTCCGTTTCAAAATATAAGTTGTTTTAGAATTTTTTTCACACTTCAAAATAAAAGTCGTTTACAATTTCTAAGGTATGGATTTGACATATCTTCCAAAATTACCCTTATCTTTATTTTGAAATAAAAGCAATGATAGGTGAGTTAGAGAGAAATGGAAAGAGAAATGAGGGTTAATAAGATTTTTTAAATACTTTTTTAATAAGTGTGTCTAAGTCTAAAACGTTTTATATTTAGAAACGGAGGGAGTATATAATAATAATAATAATAATAATAATAATAATAATAATAATAAAGCATTCTATGGTGTTTTAAAATATTTAATTATAAATAATTAATTTATAATAATTTCAAAATAAATATAAATTAGACTTTAAACGTAATAAGATTTCTTTTTAAGTTACTTAATGTATTAATTCTTAATTTCAAAAATTGTTACTCATATTTAACAACATGACAAATAACTTAAATTTAAAAATAAATAAAATAAAATAAAATCTATTATGTTACTTCATTAACTTTTGTTATTAGTAGTTATGATTTGGTGGTATAGCATGCTTTACTTTTTCCAGATCGATTGATTTTAGGGGAAGTAGAAATTAACCGATCCATGCCCGATCTTAGTCCAATCCAGCTTACCCGATTTTATAATTGGATAAAAATTCAACGGCCCATAAAAGTCCACACATAATATCGATATTTCCACCCTTTTAAATTTGTGTTCACACCCCATTTTTTAATTTAATTTTCAAAATTCCAATTATCCCTTATTTCAGTAATCACAGTTAATAATTATTAGTTGAAGTATTAAAATTATATTTATTATTATTTTATGTTATGCATAATTTTTAATACTTAAAAAATTAAAAATTTATTTTATTATATTTATTTTAAAATTAAAATGTGTTTATATAAAATCGTAAATAATTTATTTTATTATATTAATTAGATAGATTTACAATAAATATATATACGATATTTTTTAAATAAAAACATTTTTAATAATTATTTTTATTGTATTTATAAAATATGTATTTTTTTTACATTTATTAAAAAAATTATAAATTCTATTTTTTATTAAATAAAAACAATTAATTAAAGGACATATTTGACATTTTAAATAAAATGGGGTGTACTGACAAATTTTTGGGATGACAATATCACCCTTCGAGTAATGCTACATAGCCTACCAATTTTTGACTACTCTTATTGACTACCATATGTGTCAATATAGGATTGGGTGAGAGATTTCATTATAATTAATGCATTAATTTTTTATCCAATTATCTTTTAATACGTAAGGTAGGTTATGAAAGTAGGCAAAAAAGAGTAGACTACGAATTATTACTCACGCTTCTATCTTTTAATAGCCCATGGAAATTCGATGGCCCACAAAAGCCCATTTACACTTCATCGACCCACGACTATTTCTAATTACACTTCAAAATTAGGAAATATAGCCCAATGTTCACACACATTTCTATCTACAAGTGTTTTTTTATTTTTTATTTTTTATTTATAAATAATTTATTTATTATGTACTTATAATGATTATATATTTTGAGATGGATCCGAAAAAATGTAAATGAATGTTGTTGTGGATATAAAAGTGGATTTTTCTTTGGATAAATTAATTAATTATGAAGACAAATAATTGGACTTTGTAGCACGTGTTTGGACTTTGAATGTCACACTTGATTTCCAAAATTTTGAGCTCTTTGGCGGCTTCACAAATCAATCAACATGGGGACGTACGTACCATTAATTATAATTAGATCAACTAACAATAATTATCCACTCAATCCGTTCAATACACTATGAATACTTTAAATTTAATTTTGATTGTAAATTTGTACCCTTTTTAACTTATTATTAGCAATTAATATACGTCATTTATTTTTAAATTATTTAAAAATATATAAATATTAAAATAATTTTATAAACAACTAATTTGATGAGATATTAGAATGGTGGTAAGTAGATTTCACAGAATTTTTTTTCCATCTCCTAATCCTATATTCAAATATTCGAGTCACTATGAAAATATATATTATATTTTAAGATTTTAATTCAATTAAAAAAGAAAAAGATAAATTATAATCAAATCACATAAAGTTTTAAAATTTGATAGGTAGTACTCAATTTTGGTCTTTTGACATATAAATACATTAAATTTAATCTAATAATATATTTTAATTTTATTAATTGGAATAAAATTAAATTTATTTAATCAAATATTATATTTTTAATAATAAAAAAAACGGCCTTAATACTGTAGCACATTTCTATTTTATTTTACAAATTTTGCTGGACTATTGTGTCAAATGAAAATAACTCAGTTCCATCTATTAAATTTTAAACTTTTATATAATTTTATTTTAGTTTGCGTTAAATATTTTATTTTATAAAACTCGTTATAAAAAAAAAAAAATAATAAAAAAATAAAAAAAAAAACAAACTCCGTTCCAATTATTAAATTTCAAATTTTCATATAATTTTATCATAATTTGCCAATGATTAAAAGATTAACTATTAAATGATATAACAAATGTTTAGAGAGGTGAATATAATATAACATGTGAATTGAATAATTGAAAAATTGACAAATAATAAATAAATAATTTTTAATTTTATGTATAAGAATGTGAACAAATTTTTTATTTGGTGATTATAAATTAATTTTTCTTTTGAAATAACTAAAACGTTGGGATACACATTTGTCCAGGAAAGAGAATATCATAAGCTGTGAAAGTCAAATTAGCCGGAGAAGGGGTTTGTATTTTTCAAATTTTGGCTCTCATTCTCTCCACATGTCTTGTTAGACCACTAATCAGTCTGTTTATATACAGAATTATTAATTTATTCTCTATTATTCAAAAAAATTTCAAAATCCTATTTTTCAATATCTTTTTAATCTAATTTGAATTATTTACATTTCTGTATATTTGGGTACATATATTTTATTTAAAATTATGAAATTTCACCCAAATTGGCTATTTTATAAATTTAATTTTTTCCTTCTTATTAATTAGATAATTGTAATTATTATTTTAATTTTTTTTAAATGAGAATTGTAATTATTAAAATTTTTAAAAATAATTTTATTATTATTATTAAAATGATTATATTATAAATTATAAATTAAATTATTTTATTCCAAAAAATATTTAAATTTAAAATTTAAAAACTTTCAAACACTAATATTGATTTCAAATTGAGAATTTAAAATTATGAAACTAAATTTCTTATATTTAAATGAAATCATGTCTCAACACAATTTTATATTATTTTAATTTTTTTATTTAAAATTAATCAAATTAATGTTAACTTTTAGTATTTTAAAATCATTTTCTGTCAATAAAGATTCCAAAATGTGGTAAAAACATGTGTTAGACATTAAGTTGGTTGTTATCGTCATTGGAGATATCTTTGCTCTAAAAAAATGGTAATAAAATCAGATAGTGTTTAATGTACATATCACAATAAGACAAAATTTTGAAATATTTGTATCCAAATTTATTAATTTTTTATTACTAACTTAAGTTTTCCTTTGCCTATATTTTATTGCTGACATTTTTTATATTTTATAATTCTATGATTAGAAATTTAAATTATCTAGATCAGCATTGTATTAAAATATTATAGAGTTAGATTTGAATTTGACTGTTGACAAATAGGTAATATATACCTGTAAAAGTGTACGAAATCAAGACTTAAAAACAGTAAGATAAAAATTTTGAATTTAGGTACAAAAGTATCAAATTAATGAAGGTCAAAAGGTATAAGGTAAATAACAATGTGGTCATATATATATATATATATAATTAACAAATTTTATAATATAGTATTGGTTTTTAAGACGTAAATTATTAATAAAGTAAAAAATATACCACATTAATTATTTGATATTAAAAAAAAAATCATATATTAATAGGAGAATTTTATTTTTAGCATTTTATAATTTTTATTTACACTACGTAATCCAGTTTTAAAATCTTCATAAAAATAATTTTTCAAACTTTCACTTTTTAAAAATAGCCCTTCACAGATGTGATGAGAGTCCGTCACAAAGCTGTGAAGGAGGTACTTCACAGCTGTGAAGGAGGTACTTCACAACTGTGAAGGACTATTTTTAAAAATAAAAATTTTAATAGATTAAAAATATAAATGAAATTTTTTGGATTAGTTTTGAAATTTCAAATTCTTTTTTTGTTATTTTCTGTAATTTTTCTATATTAATTAATTTAATTTTCAAATCATAGAAAATAAAAAAAAAAAAAAAAAACATCTTTCTTGACATCAACAACAACCATATTCAACCCTTTTAGTTGTATATAATTCTTGTTTTCACAAGTCCCTATTCTATGTTTAAATTTTTATTTATTTATTTCTTTAACAAGTAAAAAATAATTTGTTTTTCTTCTTATTAATTTATAAATTAAATTTTTAATTTCAAGAGTACATGTAAAAATTCTTAATTTTATACATATTCTTATTGTGAAAATATTATTTAATCAATATCTTAATTATATTTTTTGTAATTAGAAATATTTTTTAACAAAGGAAAATAAATATTATTTTGAAGGATAACAATAAATTGATAATATTTTGAAAATTTGTTATTAATATGAGAATTATTAAAAAATCTTAAAACTTTAAACTTATCATAAATTTAATTTCCAAAATTTAATATTATTTAAATTAATTCAAATATATATTACAAATATCTACAATCATGGTATAAATAAAATATTTGACATTTAAAATAAATATTTATTTTATTTTATTAAAACTTTATTAATTAGGACTAAATTTTTTAAAGAATTTTAAAAATTAAGTGATTTTATTTAATGAATTTCACTTAAATGATTATTATTTAAATAAATTTATTTGAAGTGCTTTTATTTAAAACAGACGTTTTTAGACATTTAACTTGAGTCGATAGGTGATGGATGTTGGAGACACACTCGCAGAGACCCCTGCAACTCTAGAATCAAAACTGGGCCTGATGCTTGGGCCAAACAACCAATAAGCCCATCAGCACACACCTGCATACAAAACCACAACCTTATCAACAACCTGTGAATGACTCAGCAATTATCAACTGACATATTGTACAAATACAGCTGTGTGTTAGCTGTATATGGATGTGTTGAAATCTGATTGGTTAGAAAAATCAACCAAATCTGTATATATATGGAATACTGAGATATAAATAAGTGTAGACAAGGAAAGAATCATTCTCATCATATATATTTTCATCTTTCTATCATACATTTTTCATCTTTCTATCATACATTTTTCATGGTATCAGAGCAACTTTGACAAAATGTCAATGTATTCAAATTTATCTCAAAATACCTCTTTGTCTCATCTTGATTTTCCTGCTCTAGCTAAAACTCTAAATTTTAGTCTACCATTAAAGCTTGATAGACAAAATTATGTCCATTGGAGGGCTCAGATTCTAGCTGCAGTTCGAGCTCTAGAACTAAAAGGTTTCATTGAAGAAAACTCAGCTCCTCCTTCTAAATTTCTACCACAAACCACTCAAGCTACTGCTGTTTCTACTCAACTTACAGAAAATCCAGATTTTAAGATCTGGAAAAGCACAGACCAACTTCTGTTATGCTGGCTTCTTACAACTATTGGAGAACAAGTTATAGGGCAAGTTACTCAAGCAACCTCTTCCAGAGAAGTATGGCAGATTCTTATCAATTTATACGCTCAAACATCTATGGTTCGAGTCCTTCAACTAAAGCAGCAGGTCTCAACAATTAAAAAGGGGTCTCTCACTATTTCAAAATACATACAAAAGATCAAGAACATTGGAGACTCCTTGTAGGTTGCAGGACACACTATACCTGATCACGAACTAGTTCTAAGTGCCCTTGGTGGGTTAGGACAAGAATACAACTCTGCAGTTGTTCTACTCACACACACCATGACTCATTCTATATTACAAGAGATTCAATATTCTCTAATGATGCATGAAGAGCGAATCGAACAACAAAATACTATTATTGACTCTATATCTAATGCTACTGCTAATGTTGCTACCTATAACAGGGATTCAAATCCTAATAGGAATACTCAAAGTGGCAGATCTGGATATAGAGGACGGAGTAATCGAGGAAGAGGAGGCAGATGGACTAATACAAGAATTTTTTGTTAGTTATGTCAAAAACCTGGGCACGATGCACTCAAATGCTATAAAAGATTTGATTATACATGGCAAGGAAGTAACAATAGTCAATCTCAGAGACAATCTAATACACAGCAATTCCAGAATGCAAATTCTATGGCAGAACAACAAGGAAGTCAGTCTTACTTGACTCACAATAAACAACAAGGATCTCATACTACAAGTTCACCAATAAATGCTACCTGGTTTGTTGATAGTGGCTCCAAAAATCATGTCACTGCTGATTTGAATAACCTGTCCATTAGCTCAGACTATGGAGGTAAAGACCGACTCACAGTAGGAAATGATACTTCTCTTCCCATTACTCATGTTGGATCATCATACATTCAAACACAAAATACACCACACACTCATCTTTCTTTAAAGCAAATTTTACATGTGCCTCAAATTACCAAAAATTTGCTTAGTATCTCCAAGATTACACAAGATAATAAGATTATTGTTGAATTCTCTGACACCTATTGTTTATTTAAGGACAAGAATACAGGGAAGATTCTGCTCAAGGGGTACTTCGGGATGGCCTTTACAGCCTTGATTCATCATCATCACCCTTCAATCAACACATTTTAAATCACAGGTCTCCTATTTCTGCTCCTATTTCTGGTTTATCTCCTTCAAATAGTAGTATATCTAAACACTGTCAGTCTAATCTAGCTAAAAAATCAGCCATTGTTTGGCATGCTAAATTAGGACATCCACATATCAGTGTACTCAAACAAATTTGAAATGAAATGCAAAGTTGATTTTAGTTCATTGCAATTTTGTGATGCTTGCAAACAAGGAAAACATCATCAATTACCCTTTTCTACACATCATATCACTACTAAAAGTCCCTTAGAAATCATTTATTCGGATGTCTGGGGACCATCTCCTTATCCCTCTACAGAAGGTTATAGATATTATCTAATCTTTGTTGATGCATTTAGCAAATACACATGGTTATATCCTTTAAAACAGAAATCAGAAACCTTAACCACTTTTATAAAATTCAAAACACATGTTAAGTTGTAATTAAATTGCAAAATCAAAGCACTTCATAGTGACATGGGAGGGGAATACATTTCGTTACTACCTTTTCTAAATCAACATGGCATACACAGTAGGTTTAGCTGTCCATACACTCATGAACAAAATGGGATTTCCGAAAGAAAATATCGTCATATTGTGGAGACAGGTCTAACCTTACTATCATATGCTAAAATACCTCTTAAATTTTGGCTAGAAGCTTTCTCTACTGCAGTTTTTCTCATCAATAATCTGCCTACCACTACTCTTTAAAACACATCTCCTTTCCATAAACTTTATCAAAAACCTCCCAATTACATGTTTTTAAAAACATTTGGATGTAGTTGTTTTCCTTATTTGAGGTATTACAATAAGCATAAACTAGATTTTCATACTTCAAAATGTGTTTTTCTTGGGTACAATAATCAACATAAAGGATACAAATGTTTGTCTCCTAATGGACGAATTTATGTATCAAGACATGTTGAATTCAATGAGGATGAGTTTCCTTTTCCATTTTTATTTCCTAACACAGCAAATCAAAACAATCTCCTTCATCAGTTACTTCAAATCAATTCTTTCCTATTCTGTCTAACAAAAATTCCCAAAAAGACATTTCAAGTACCAACTCAGGAGCAAATTCTTCTCAGATTCAGAGTCCTAAGAGAAATAATCAGGTACAACATAATTCAACTTTATCATCTAATTTTCCTGTGTTATCCATTCAGCCCACATAACCTACTCTTACTCAAAACATTGAGCCTACAAGATCTAATTCTCCTGTGTTATATATTCAGCCCACAGAACCCTCACTTACACAAAATACTCAGCCTATAAAATCTTTTCCCTCATCTATGCGAAACAATTCAGAGTCTCACTCTCTACCAACTCATCAGATGCAAACTCGGTCAAAGAATGGGATATTTAAGCCGAAAATATATCACAGTACCCTTGAACCAAACACTACCCTTGAACCAAGCACTGTAAAAGAAGCTCTTTCTAAACCCATTTGGAAACAAACTATGACAGAAGAGTTCTCTGCCCTTATGAAAAACAAAACCTGGACTCTTGTCCCCTTTGATCCTTCCATGAATATTCTTGGTACAAAATGGGTGTTTAGAACTAAGTATCTTCCTACTGGTGAGGTTTCTAAATTCAAGGCTCGACTAGTGGCAAAGGGGTTCAATCAAAATCCTGGAATTGATTTCTCTGAGACCTACAGTATAGTTATCAAGGCCTCTACAATCAAAGTCATATTGTCACTTGCTGTATCTTACCATTGGGATATACAGCAAGTTGACATTAACAATGCTTTCCTTAATGGTGTGCTTAATGAGACAGTTTTCATCAGTCAACTTCAAGGATTTGAAGATCAACATCAATCGAATCATGTTTGCAAACTCTCTAAGGCTCTTTATGGTTTAAAGCATGCACCTAGGGCTTGGTTTACTACTCTACGCAATACACTACTCAAATGGGGATTTTTGAATTCAAAATCAGACACATCTCTATTCTACAGAAGACAAAATGGTAATTTACTTCTACTATTGGTCTATGTAGATGATATTCTTATTACAGAAAACACTCAAGCAAAAATACAAGTAGTCATACAAAAGCTAAATCAGCAATTTGCTCTCAAGACTTTAGGCAGTGTAAACTATTTTTTTGGGTTTGAAGTATACAGAAATAAGCAAGGCTTGTACCTTTCTCAACACAAATATATTGTCGATTTGCTGGCACGTGCCAAAATGTCCTATTGTAAGCCGTGTCCTTCACCAATATCAACTGGAACAAAACTCTCAGCATTTAATGGGAATCCGTTTGTCGATTCAACCTTATATAGAAGTATCGTTGGAGCTCTACAATATCTGTGTAACACAATACCCGATATTAGCTTTGTGGTTAATAAACTCAGTCAATATATGTCAAATCCTCTGACAATGCATTGGACAGCATGCAAAAGAGTTTTGAGATACCTGAAAGGAATATCAACACTAGCATTGTTCTTTCGACCATCATCCTCTCCACTTGAACTCCAAGCCTTCAGCGACTCTGACTGGGCAAGCTCCATCGACGATAGAAAATCCACAACTGGTGGTTGTGTCTTTCTAGGGGGTAATATTGTCTTCTGGAGCTCAAGAAACAGTCTACCGTTGCTCGATCCAGCACAGAGGCCGAATACAGAGCTCTTTCGCAGATCTCTATTGAAGTAATCTGGCTTTCCTCGCTTCTCTCTGAGTTAGGGTTTCTACCTCCTCACACACCAATTTTATGGTGTGATAACAATGGCACTCAGTCTCTTGCACAAAACCCCGTATTTCACTCTCGGACAAAGCATATCGAAGTCGACGTTCACTTTGTCAGAGATAAAGTTGCAGCTGGTAATCTTGATATAAGATATGTTAGCACCATTGATCAACTTGCAGATCTCCTCACTAAGTCATAATCGACGGCAAGACTTCGGTATCTCCTCTCCAAACTAAACCTATTGCAGAATCCTAGGTTTAGTTCGAATGGGACTGTTGGAGACACACTCGCAGAGACCCCTGCAACTCTGGAATCAAAACTGGGCCTGATGCTTGGGCCAAACAACCAATAAGCCCATCAGTACACACCTGCATACAAAACCACAACCTTATCAACAACCTGTGAATGACTCAGCAATTATCAACTGACATATTGTACAAATACAGCTGTGTGTTAGCTGTATATGGGTGTGTTGAAATCTGATTGGTTAGAAAAATCAACCAAATCTGTATATATATGGAATACTGAGATATGAATAAGTGTAGACAAGGAAAGAATCATTCTCATCATATATATTTTCATCTTTCTATCATACATTTTTCAAAGGCGCCTAAGAGGTTAAAAAGTGCTTCGAACACCATTGTGGTGATATGACGAGAGAAAATGCCACAGACTTTGGTCTAAAGTTGGAACTTTGGTTCAAAGTTGTTCCCTATCCACCTAGAGTCGTAAGCTATGTTGGGGCAGCGTTGGTTAATAATCGATTGACATTGTTGTGTTATATTGAATATATGATGTGATTATTGGCTTGTTCAATTTATTGTAAAATGATATTTATTGGCAACTTATGTTATTCATATGTATTTTATTATTTTGGCCTTGTCAAAAAGTGGTTTTCGTGTAGGCTACTAGATTGATTGAGATTTCATTTAATTATTAGTTAATGGTATCAAGTTGTAGTTATGTTTGGTATTTGCTTTGGTTGGGGTATATGTTATGTCATATTTGATAGCAAGTCTTGGTGTATTGGTTTCTTGATTCTTAAATGAATAGTTTGTATTATGTGTTTATTTTTTATCCTTAGCAGAGCTGGTTATAATAGTTTGAATTAGTATTTATTAGAGTTGTATAGTAAATTTGTAAATTCATCTATTATGTCTTAGAATGATGGTTTGGGTCGATCATTATTTGTGTACAAGTATGTGTCGACACAAAACAAATATTCAATATTATGAAAAATTATTTGAATGAGAATTTATAAATGGAATCAATCAATTATTAACATCTCAAGCTAAGGGAATACTATTAATAGAACTAATTGAAAATGGAAGATATATTTTCCTTTGGTTTAGTCTATTTTCGTCTTCGTTATACCTCTTTTCTTATAGCAGTTTATACCAATAAGTTTAACACCATATTACACTAAGATGGGCTCCAAAGCTACAAGCAGAGTAAGAACATAGTTGTGCACAAAATTGTATTTACACAATTGCTTCCACTATTCTTAACTCCAAGCTCTATCAATATATTTTGAATGAAATGAGCTATATCAAAGACCAGAAGAGCGTAAAAATCTAATCAGACGTTCTTTCTTTTTGACGTTGAGTCAAGTGTTCTTTGGCTGCACATTTGGGGGTTTAATAATGGTACTCCAGCCCCCTTCTCTTTGACTCATGCTCTGACTTGTATAAGAGATCACACGATCTTCCTTTACCCGCGATGAATCCACATAACCAGTTATTTGCTTACCTCCCAGCCTTTTGCCCGATTTGATTTAGTCCTCCATTTTAAATCTTTTTCTTCTCCCTGATTGACTGACCAAATTTCTGTATCTCATGAATTTCTTATTATTACTATAAGTTTTGTCTTTTTTTCATGTATCAGGTGATGTGTTGTTATTTGATGTAGGTGTTAGTTTGACGAAGTTGGCGTGGTCGTCTCTGGCATTGGGCTCAAGTCAACCTTCTTATTGTCTCGGGTTTCACATCGCCGATCCTCTGTTTCTTTACATATTTTATATTTCACGTTGAAAGTCACGTGTTGTCTCCTTATGTGTCACAAGCTGTATTGATTTGACTAGCCCCATTGTAAGATCATACCTTTAGACCTCCTTATTAATTTAATCAGCATTGGACCTCTACTGGATCTTTTCTCTATTTACTTATTTTTCTATCCCTCAGTATGTATCAAGTTAGGATGTCTAGTGATATCCTTGGTTTGGCTATGGTAGTATTAAGGTTTCATAGGCTAATGTCATTAATTATTCTTGGTATGAGTGGTTTGCTCTGATACCACTTGTTGGACTCTCCAGAGCCACTCATTAACTACTGCATTAGTATCATATTATCCATTTTGGGCTGAGGTTAAGCCCGCACGGATTTTTTCTTGGGTACCACCATCCAAAATGCCTCTTATTAATTAATTTCTTTGGATACATTATATACAAGTTACTATTCTCTCATATTACCGAAGTAATATTAGGTTTGACACCCCAACAATCCTCCCCTTTAAATCAAGGGTCACATGTCCTCCCTCGAGTTAGTCCACTGATCCTTCAAACCAAGGATCACACATCGTGCAGCCTCCCCTCTGGATAATTCACCGCTCCATTAGTCACCAGCCTCTTATTGAGATAATCTACCAATGCGTTAAATCATCTTGTACCACCGTCACTAACCAATGGGACCTACTGCGTGAGTACCATTTATATCAGAAAAACTTTCGACACAAGGTACACTATGGATCTAAAAGGCTCCATCTCTAAACCAAGCTATGATACCCCTTGTCGAACCTCTTAGAGTTGCACCTAACTCTTAAATTTGTATAATATTGTTTGCTTTAGGTCAGGACCGAGCCCACACGGATTTTTTTATTGTGTACCACCACCCAAAAGGTCTCACACTAATAGTGTTCTCTAGATACATTATATAAAAGTTACTATCCTTTTATATTATCGATATGATATTAGGTTTGATACCCCAATAGTATTAATGTTGCATAGGCTAGTGTCATTAATTATTCTTGGTATGAGTAGTTAGATTGGTTTTGAGTGACTCTTTGCTAGCGATTTTTGTCTAACTAGGAAATTAGCGTTGTCATTTCTAGATGTTCGTCATTAATCTGGTAATTATCATGTGTATGTTGTTGGTTAATTGCTAGTAAATAAGGGAATTTAGCCTTCTCTCTAGTGTTAATTTCATCCATTGTTGTTATTGGATAACATTAGTGTGTTGTGGTATTGTAGTTGTAGGTTTTAATGTGTTGGTTGATGGAGAAAATAGCTCAAAATTGATTTATGGAGATGGCTAGAAACCACAGGTGAAATTCTGGATTATTTATCTTGGGCGGAGAAGGTTAGGCAAGTAGCCAACAACATGTTTATCTCCCAGTCTTGTTACCTTCTATTAAAAAAAATTTCAACTTTAAGGATTGGTAAAAAGAGCTAAGCGAGAAGGCTTCTCACCCAAATTTAATTTGTGAAATTTTTAGTGTTAGCCGAGAAGGCTTTTTGCCCAATTTAAAAAATTTTAATTTTTAGATTCGATTAGGTCTATTTAGTTCCATAGTCAATTATTTTGATCTTTTTCCCGCTACACTCCTTAGTGTTCTTACTAAGCATAATTAGCGTTGATTCGATTTTTAGAGAAAAATTAATTGCCATTACTTGCAAAATAAGTAACCTAGATATCTGCATTACATCATACGATATAAAATTATTAATCAACCAAACCAATGAATCTAATACATATTGAATAATATCAAATAAGAATATGTGAAGCATTTTAATGACTAAGGGTGACTGATCGATGCATTATCTATAATAGGAAGCTTTGGTGACAGTTCTTAGATTGCATTTGTGTGAATCACGAATTAGTATTTAGGGTTTAGAGTTTTGGGTTTTGGGTTTTTGGATATGAATTATTTATCAACCAAGTTCTGTAGCTTACTCTTTTATTTATTTATTTTCTTCTTTCTTTAATTTATTTGTGAATAAATGATCGAGTGGAGTAGTGTCAAACTTTCAGACGTCGCTCATGAAATTCATATTGTGCCTAGAACATTATCGCACTCGTTATTTTGTACAAATGCACATATATGAATATTATAAACATATATATGGTTAAGCAAATTGAGATGTTCATTTTATTTACAATGTTTTATGGCGTAAAATTGTATTGGTTTATTGATTTATGGAGTTGATAATATAGTCGGTGGCTCCGCGCTCTCGGTTCCATTCCAGTTAGGTCGAGGGTTGGACATTACACTATTACATTTTTGTAACTAAATACATTATTAAATTTAAATTTATTTAAATTATTTAATAATTTTATATATTTTATCCATTCCAGCTAGTAGGGGTGGGCATGGGTCGGTTTGGTCCGGTTTTACCTAAAACCGTTCCCAGCTCGGATGTACCGGTTTTTCAAAGATTGAGACCGGGCCGATATATTTTAAATGGTAAAACCGGACGGTCCAGTTTTTGATTGGGCCGGGCCGAACCGGGCCGGTTTTGTCGGTTTGGGTATGTATATCGAGTTTTTTCTTTTATTCAAATTTAGCTCTTTATATATTAATAAAATTTTCAAAATTACAAAATCATCAAATCATTTTCAAACATCTTATATCCAAAAATCCCCATGAAAAATTCAAATTGCTAATTAATTCTAATAAATCAACATAAATTATCATCGATTATGAAAAATATCAACCATATTAATCTAATTTAAATTTTCATCATTCAACAAATAAAAACTAATAGCAACATATTATAAATCCATCAAAATCCTATTAAAACACAAATAAAAAATTTAGCAACATATTAAATATTTATTGATATCATATTAAAATAACAATAAAGAAAAAAAAATTGGCCAAACATACAAATTAAAAAGAGTTTTTCATTCAACCGTTATCATCTCATAACCCACGAAATATAATTAATCCACTTCAAATATATATATATATATATATATATATATATATATATAAAACATTGTAAGTATTACATAACTATAATAATCCATACATATTTTAAATAATTAGAATTATCACATAGTGTTCACAATAACTGATATATATTTAATTTTTATTTATTATTTATTCAACCGGTTTCGGTTTGGGCCGGTTTTCTAGTATACAAAACCGAACCGGAACCGATATAACCGGTTTTTAGCATATGAAGACCGAACCGGACCTACTAAACTTGAAAAATCGGATAAAACCGGTTTGGGCCGGGCCGGTTTAGTCGGGTCCGGTTTTTTGCCCACCCCTACCAGCTAGGTCGAGGGTTGGACATTAACTCTTACATTTTCGTAACTAAATACATTATTAAATTTAAATTTATTTATTTAAATTATTTAATAATTTTACATATTTTATCCATTCTCATAAAAATTATTCAAATTTTATATATTTCGTAAATAATTTTAAATTTAACAAATTTTATTTATTACTAACTTATACCTAAACACATCATTTTAATCTATACAAAATTTAAAACAATAATTTATAATCAAATCGGTTTCAATTTATAACATTGAATAATAATCACATCAAAATATTGTTACCATCACGTCTTAAATCTAATTAAATTTTACATCTAATAAAAATAAAAATAAATTCAATTAACAAAATAAAAATCACTTTCCTCTTCCTTTCCTACAAAGATCCTAGAATTTATTGTAAAAACTGCTGCAAAGAAAGAAATATACAAATCATCAATCCAGCATGTAGCGGTTAACCACTTTATTTCATTTTTAATTAGATTTTTAATTTATCGATTTAAATAGGTTAAAATCGAATTGAAATTTAATTTATACAGATTTGTAGCGAGTTAAATTAAATTTTTAATTTTGAATCTAATATTATAAGAATTCATATCAATATAATATATTAAGTTAATATTTTATTAAATATAAATAAATATAATTTTAAAAAAATAAATCTAATTCAAAATTTTGAATAAAATTTAAAATTTTCGCTATTTAACAATATATAATTTTTTATTAAATAAATTGAATTAAAACGTCACTCCATCAAACAATAAAATTAAAAAAATAATTAAATTCGACTATACAAAAGCCATTCAAACAAATTCCCAAAATCTAATCAAAATCAAATTTACTATTATTCAAATTAATTCAAATATATATTATCAAATGATTAAAATCATGATATAAATAAAATATTTAATAGTTCGAATTAATATTTAATATATTTACTATTTAAAAAATAGAAAAAATTATATTATACTTTCATAAATAAATTTATTTTTAATTTTTTATTATTTATTTATTTATTTAAATTATTTTATATCGACTCTCATAGTCCATAAATTTTATAAATAATTTAAAATTTAATTTTTTTTTATTTATATCTAAATTATACTATATGTATCATTTTTAATCTATATATCTATATAAAATTGAATACAATAATAAATCCCTTTCAATTTATATAATTTCAATAATACCACCCACCCATTCTAAATCCAATTGAATTTCATATCTAGTAAAATTTAAATAGATACAAATATAAATAAATCAATAAAATCTAATTGCATCTACAAATCATTGACCCCAGTTCATTTTCCTTCCCTTTTCTAGAAAGAATCCTATAATTTATGGCATAAATCACTACAAAGAAATAAACAAATCGTCATGATATAATCTACAACAATTTTCATAATTATTTCAATATAGCATTTGACCACCTTATTTCACTTCTGATCGACCTCGAATACTAAACCGGAGCTCGAATTTAAATTTGTATAGATTATTTAAATTGATTTAAATTTTCTAACTTTAATTATAAAAAAGATAATAATATAATAAATTAATTTTTTATTAAATAAAATTTTAACGATTTTATTTAATTTAAAATATTAAATAAAATTCAAATATATTTTTAATTCAATAAAAAAATTTCTATAAATATTTAATTTAAATAAAAGAATATTAAACGAACGGAAATCACCGTGTAAACTATTTTTAAAAAATATTAATTTCGACAACTTCAACCATACACGAAAAGCCATTCAAACAGAAATCCCAATATCTAATCAAAATAAAATTTAATTAAAAAAATAATATCATAATAAGAAAACTCGAATGATATGAGCTGGGTCAACGAGTCCACCGTCCTGTAGTTTGACCAAAACATCATATATACATATTAACTGTCAAAGTATTCATTAGATTTGGTTTGATTTATTCTAATCCAACTATTTCTTCTATACCCACCTTGACGGTCCATTTTTACCATTTCAAACTTTCAACGGTCAAACTTTCTCTTCCTACATCATCATTTCACATATATAAATATACATATACAATCTCTACGTATAATAAACAAACACCTCTCTGTTCTGTTCTCACATTCACAAAAATGATCTCTACATGGCGGAGGAGAATGGCGGCGTGGAGAGCCGCGAAGGAGGAGAACGAAACCGAAACCGAAACCGGAGGTTTCGAATTGACAATACCGAACCATTTCAAGTGTCCGATTTCACTCGACTTGATGAAAGACCCGGTGACTTTATCCACCGGTATCACATACGATCGCGACAGTATCGAGAAATGGATCGAAACGGGTCACTCGACTTGCCCGATAACGAATCAAGTATTGACAAGTGTCGACCCGATTCCGAATCATACGATTAGGAAAATGATACAGAATTGGTGCGTGGAGAATACCTGTCACGGAATCGAACGGATTCCGACGCCGAGGATTCCGGTGAGTTCGGGTGAGGTGAGGGAGATGGTTTCAAGAATCGGGTCGGTAAGTAGGAGAAATGATCGGGTCGGGTTGTTGAATTTGGTTTTGAAGGTGAAGAGTTTGGTAAAAGAGAGTGAGCGGAATAAAAGATGTTTTATTAGTAATGGTACCGACTTCGTTTTATCCGAAGCGTGGTCCAATATCGAAGACGGTGTCGTTTTGGATGAGGTTTTGATAACTTTGCGTCTATTGTCTCCGATTAGTGAACAGGCGTTGATTCGACTCGGTTCGATTCAATCCATCAATAAGATTGTTAAGTTGCTGAAAAGTGACGATTTGTGTACAAGAAGAAATGCGGTTCTGGTGTTGAAGGAAATCGTTGCTTATGATGCAAGTAATCTTTTATCGGTAGATGAGTCTGAAGCCGAATCGATTTTGTTTAAATTGGTTAAAGAGCCGATTTGTTCTGTTTCGATGAAGGCGGCACTGACGATAATAAACCATATGGTGACCAAAAACGAAATTGCGTCGAAATTTGTCCGAATGGGTATCATTACATTATTATTAGAAACCATGGTGGAATCGGAGAAGGGCATAGTCGAGAGGTCATTAGCTGTCCTAGACGGACTCTGTTGTTACGAATTTGGAAGACAAAAGGCGTGTGAGAACGCGTTGGCGATGCCTTTGGTGGTGAAGAAGATGTTGAGAGTTTCGAATTTGGCGACGGAGTGTTCGGTTTCGATTATGTGGAAGGTGGTGTGTAAGAATGAGAAGAGCGACGAAGTTGTTGTGGAAGCGCTGAGAGTCGGGGCGTTTCAGAAGGTGTTGCTGCTTTTGCAAGTCGGGTGTGGCGAGAAGACGAAGGAGAAGGCGACGGAGTTGTTGAAAGTGTTGAATGTGAATAGAGGGAAAGTCGAGTGTGTTGATTCTATGGATTTTAAGTATTTGAATAGACCTTTTTAGAGTTTTAGTATATATTATTAACAGTAATTTAGGATTTTTGATAGTGGATCACACACCTTTTGTGTATATTGAAGTTAAATGGTATGAAAAAGAAAAAATATAGTTTGATGTGTTGGTTCATATGTTGGTTTTAAAAGAGGAATATTCAATTACTTGAAATTTTTGCATATTACTCAAATGGAAATTCCATTTGACAATGGTGATGATTATTCAATATTTAATAAAATTAAAATAATCACATCATGTAAAAGTAGTAATAATATTTTTAATTATTAATTTGTATGATTTTTTTTATACCATTTCCATGTCATCAACACATAATATAATTTTAAATTTTAAAAATTTTAGTTATATTTTTTTTAAAAGAAATTCAAATTATTATTATTGTGATTATTATTATTATTAGAAAGGAAATCTAATCATACATATTAAATAAATGAAAATTAATATGATGTATTTTGACTTTTTCGTATTTATTTATTATTATTATTTTTAGATAAGATACAGATGTGATGTTAAAATATTGAATTTAGTAAAATTATAATAATAATAATACTAATAAATATAAATGTAATAAAATCACAAAATCGTTGAAAATAAATTAATTATAAATTGAATATAAATTGAATGTTGGATGCCTTATCACAACTTGAATCACAAGGAATTCCTAATTACTTGGATTATAAGGATTCCTATTTTGGAAGGATTCCCTTTAGGAAGAATTTCCTATTTTGAGTTTAGATCTATTTCCTTATTGTTATAATCCTTATTTGGAAAAGGATTTGGTTTTCCTAATTATGATGATCTCGTATTTCCTATATAGAGGAAATAAATTAGGAAAGTATATTTGGTGATCACTATAAATAGAGCTGTCTCATGAAGAAGTAATCATCCCATCCCAACCTTCTGGGTGGTGATCAAGGATTGGGGGTCATAACCCCAATCATCAAGAGTTGGCGCCTCTACTACCTTCTAGGTATCCGAAAGTTGTCTGGCATAGATAGCACCATTGTTGGTACAATGGATGGTTGGAGAAGACGTTCTATCTCTGGCAGTTTAAGGCATCTCGTCAGGTTTGGTTATTCCTTCGGTACAATTGGTTAATTAGGCTATTGCTAGTCTAGGTAGAGTGCACGATAACATTGGAGAGAGAGTGTGTAGTCTGAAAGACTTGTAATCCTTATTTCTCAATAGTTAAGTTGCTATCTTGGTGGAGTAGGCACATTGCCGAACCACGTTAAATCTCCTGTGTCTCTTTTCTACTTCTTCATTACTTTGTTGTTTGTTTCTATTTTGGTTGGTGCTATTCTGTCTCGTCTATCCCTAACAAACTGGTGTCAGAGCATAATTTGGGATTAGTCATGGCATCAACATCATCAACAAAGCTGATTCATCATCTTATTGATTTGATCATTGAACTTGTGGCCTGTGATGAAAGAGGGATATAATGAAAATCCCTAACAGAATCAATCAACCATTGTAATTCTATTTATTCAATATAAAAATATAAATTATATTTATTGGGCAAAACAAAACGTATTATTTCTTTTTAAAAAAATATAAAAATTATAATGTGGGTGAAAATCTTGCTTATCATGGTTGTTAATACTATGTTTTCTAAGTTAATTAATCACTTAAAAATTAAAATTAATAGAAAATAATTTTATTTTATTTATTTTTTCCCGCTAAAAAGCAATTTGTAATTATCTAGTAAAAATGACCAACCCATTTTACATGACCCGACCATTTTTAATAATGAATGAAAAATGACGAAGACATCTCTTGACTTGACTTAGAGTTGGATAGCTTTATAACTATTAATGAACGAAAGCAATTACTCATAAAAATTAATCAAAATCATGGAGTTGGTTGGGTACGTATGGTTTGCATAACTCCAAGTCTCTGGCTCTCATTACTCCCATATTTTTGTGTTATATAAACATTCATAAAAATATTGATTATTAATTTCTCGAATTATTTTTATTTAATTTATTTACTTTTTCCATATTCAAGTTTGGAGGTGGGCTTTGTATTTATGACAATAGTAGTCAGGGACGGCAAGGCGTTATTGAAATAGATAAGTTGTTAAAATAAACACCTGAAACTGAAACTTGGAAAAGTCAGAACCGTGTGTCTGGTCTGGTCTGGTCTGGTCTTATCTGTGTTTGTTTAGTTTGGACCGCCAAATGCAACTTGTCCACAACAACACAACACCAATTTGATGAGTTTTAAGTTGATCCACCACACCATACATTGTCCCTTTGCTGTCTTGGATTTTTCTTCTCTTCTCACCAAATCGAATTCAATGAACCCCACATGACACAACCTGTGTTGTTCTAGAGATTGGAGGTAAGTACGGTTGGCGGACTGACCGGGTATCTTAGGTCTCTAACTCACCTATTGATTATTATAATGCACACAATTTTTTTAATCATGAAACTAATATTATAAAATATTTAATTTGACAATAATAACTTAAAAAAGTATTTTATATATCAGTAAAAATTCCAATTATATAGTTCGACCATAGTTTCTTGGTATCTGGAATATATCGCGAAAATATAATATTAATAGCCGTGGCGGAGAAAATAATTGGTGAATTATATTTCTGATGTTATATAACAAATAATAGTGTAAATATAATATATAGTTAGAAAATATATTTTTAAGAATAGAAAAAATTAAATATTAGAATTTATCATAAAATTTATAGAAAGAGAAATTTTTTTATTTATTAGACGAATTATATTTACCTTAAAGTGTTGAAATAACCAATTTAATTAATTAAAATTAAAAAATAATATTTTTTTTAAAAATAATGTATTATATTTTTGCGAAGCCACCCGTTAATTTTGTTGGTTAGGGCTATCTGTTTATTAATAGAAATCTGTAAAAGAGAAAAAAAAATAAAATCATTAGTGAGTGAAGTATGGGACGAATTTTATATAGCCCGTGGGTCGCCGCCTGCAACGAGTCCAATGCTGAGGATTATTAGTATCTGGATTGTGTTTGTTTGGGCTTAAATTTATCGACCCAAACACTTAACGGGCCAGGACTTTAATTTCGCCCATGATATGTAACCCGCCCGGCCCAAATATCATGAAAATCAAACTGAGACTGAAAAAAAAAAAAAAAACAACGAAGAGAAACGAAGAAACCATTTTTCTCCCAACTCAACACCTCCAAACCCTACCCTGACCTTCTTCTTCTTCAGCTGTCTTTATTACACAGCTCATGAAATCGCCACTCTTCCTCTCCATAGAATAGCAGTTTCTACAGGGCTTAACCTTTCGGAAACATGTCTCTCCCTCTTACAGACTGCAAGTACGTCACAGAGGAATGTATTCGCGAATGGAAAAATGGAAACTCATCTTTCAGACTACCCGACCCGGTCCCTCTGCTCCGGTTCCTCTACGAGCTTTGCTCCGCCGTGGTTTGTACTCATTTTTGTTAATTTCCTTTTGAATTGCGCGGTTTTGTATTGTGTTGTGGTAGTTACTGTTTTCGTTTTTGTTATGCTTAGGTACGTGGCGATTTGCCGTTCCAGAAGTGTAAAACGGCATTGGATTCAGTGGAGTTTTCTGATAAGCCGTCTGGCAAAGAGGTTGCTTCCAGCTTTGCGGATATTGTCACTCAAATGGCTCAAGATGTGAGTTTCTTTTATTTTTCCATTTCCTGAAAAATTAGGTTTGCATTTGGGTTGAGGTAGTTATTAAGAAGTTGAATGAGCGCTTAGCTTGTCATACAGTGTTTGAAAAGTTGAAAAAATGATGTTGGATGATTAAGTCAGCTATTCCGACAGTTTTTGGATGTCTAAAACTTCATTATCTGCAAGTTTATTATAGCAAGCGTGACACAGGATGTTTTGGGTTTGTTGTAGTAGTATGCAGTAGGAAATAGTGATTTGGTACTATGTGTAACATTATGGATCATTATTTAGATTATTTTAGATGATATAATCAAGTAGTCCTTTCAATGCTTGTGTAGTTTGACAAGTCTGCATTATAGAATGTAAGGATGTTTGTTTAAAGCTTGATTTGAGTATGCTCTGTAGATCCCTGTTCATAGTTGTGCTCCTTAGGGTTGATTTTATAGAAGAATTTTTGCTATCAATTTGTTGTGTACTTGAATGGAAGGAATACAATGGAAAGTAGTGCTATGGGGATTAAGAGTGGGAGAGAGGATGGTAAATTGCTAGAGAGTAGGGAAGAAAGCTTATAGCAAACACTTGCCAGTTATTATTTTCGGATTCCATCGTTGTCTTGTATGTACGGATGCATAAGCATTGATGGTAGTTGTTTGTGAGTAAAATTTAATTTTGGCATCAATTCCTTCATGTGTAAACATTATTCTCCCCATGTCAATGTAAATAGTTTTAGTTATTCATTTTATCCTTGCTACTAATTAATTATGAAGCGTGATCATGACATGAGCATACTTAGGTAGCATGGGAAGCCAATAATGCACTGTAATCTGAAAATAATCTCATTTTGTTTTTTCCGATTTACGTTACCTATACACGTCACATGATACCGAATCAATTAATACTCTTATGTGGTCTGTAATTATTATGAGTTTCTTTTTTAATTTTATAATTTTAATTGTTTACTGTTATTTTTAATATCAATTGTAGTTGTTAAATAGTAGGAATGTAAAACATGTTGTATTCTAAGTCAAGTTCTTACTTTTGCAGCTTACAACGCTTGGAGAGTATCGAGCCCGCTTAATAAAGTTGGTTAGTGTTGAATAAATTTATTCTTATTACTGTCGTTCTGTTCTTTTCTTGATGTATGGATTGTTTAATATTTTTATTTATTTAACATAGTCTGCTGACAGAAATTTTAGTAGGTCACAGGAAAGCTAATAGATGTTTTATTGATTAAAAACACTATTCAAGACCCTCCACTGTCTTTCATGAGCAAAGCTGCGATTACAAACATGATTTCTTAACCTCTCCTCTCAATTTTTAAATTTTTTTTTTTTTAAAAATATTTTCTTTTTTTTGGGTTTAATCATAGGACCAACTCTAATTACCTCTTGTTTCCTTCAATCCTTGGGATCTTATTAAAATTTTTATTTAAATATTTATCATATTCTGTGAACATCACCTTGATATTGGAATCTGGTCGGTCTGAAGGATCACTTTAGGATGAGTTTCTGATAAGATGCTTAAGAAACAATGTTATTGGATTAATTCAGACGATATACCTACAGTCTACTGTTATGGGGACTCAAATCGAGGCAATTATGTAGTAGCACTGGATTTAATGTACCACTAAATAATGCGAGACCCAAAACTCTATAGAACTTACTCATTATTAGTACCTGAAATGCTATTCGGAGTTAACATTATCCACTCATTTAATTCACTTTTCCTTAAATTGATCAATTTGCTATTAATTGTTGGGGCAATAAAAGAGGAGTTTTATAGAATATCTTGATTTCCTTGGAACTTATTATACGCAGTTGGATATCTTGGAGGTGTACCCTCATGTACCTATACTGCTCCAGAATTTTTAGCTGGATAATTAAAAGTATAATCTTTTTCTTCATGAAGCAATGAAAATACATGGTCTCCATGACTATATTCTCATACTCGGGTGTAATCCTGCTTGTTGGCTTTTGGATATTTGTTTTTCATTACATTAGTTGGTGTGCCTTATTTCATTTAGCAGACACAATAATTAGATATGATGGAGTTAGCTTGTTCAGTAAGGTTGATGCCTTACAAATTACATTTTTTTTGTAGAAAAAAAATATTGCATTTACTCATTTTGATATTTCAGTTTTTGATAATGAATGAATGCGGTTCTACATCATTATGTTTTAGACTTGCTAAAATGCTTTATATTGGTCTTTTTTCTATTTTTGGCTGATCTTTACATTCATGAGCAAATTTTACTATTTTTTATAGGCAAAATGGCTGGTGGAATCTGCTCTTGTGCCGATTAGGCTTTTTCACGAACGTTGTGAGGTACACTTTGTTAATTGATTGTCAATATCTAAACAGAAGTGTGATTTCAGATTTTTGTTCGCTATGTTCAAGATTTTTCTTTTTGTAACAGTATTATTAGTTTTCATTAAATATTGTAATACTGTTAAACCTACAAACTTCATTTTTTCTCACCTGCCCTGCAGGAAGAATTTTTGTGGGAGGCTGAAATGATCAAGATAAAGGCACAAGATTTAAAGGGTAAAGAGGTGAGTAAAAATTGTTCAGTGACATACTAATGTTTGTATTGTTGCTGTTATTTGTTTTCTATAGTTGATGTTGTTTTGCGACCCTCCTATACATTGTTTGTATAATTTTATGTGTCGCCTGACATTTATTGTTTAGTCTTGAATATTGGTTGCGGAAGCATTCAAATCTTTCAAATCACAGTGCAATAAACCATCTATTTTATAAACTCTGATTTAGCTTGGGGCTGAGGCTTGTAACATACTTTGTTGCTGTCGCTTACAGAAATGTGTGTATAAATACTTAAGATTGTGAAAGAGGAATCCTTATTGTTTTTGGTGATTGTGAAAGAGGAATCCTTATTGTTTTTGTCACCAAGGAAACGGAGTCAATTTAATGATTCTAATATTTTTTAATTCTTGATTTAATGATGAGAATGGCAAATACACGCAATTCAAAAGCTTTTAGGCTGAAATTAATTACATGTATTTATTTTTATTTCTTATTTATTATATATGACAAAGTAAGCTAGTAAAGTTGTTGAATGTTTTTCTTGCTAATTTATTCTTTATTGTTTATTGTTAAAATTACCTTAAAATTCATCAAAATTTGTTGAATTTTTTCTGAAAATTTCAGTGTACATACTTTCATTTTATGAATTATGATGGGCTCTGTTGAATATATCTCTTGGTTTGTTTTTTACTTTGTCTAAGTATATGATAAATTTTATATGAAACTTTCAGATGATAAGAGTGTAAAACTTTGTATTTGTTTATTGGAAAATTTGTCTCATGGTTGTACTGACACTTTGTACTAATCCAGAGTTGGACAAATTTTGTCCAGTTGTATTTGGCTTTCCTGTTTGTAGTTGGTGAATTTATGTGTTTGGGATTTACTAGTCGTACTTTTGGCTGTCTGAGTGTGTAATTGATGAGTTGAATGTGTTCTGGTAAAATGCAGGTTAGAGTAAACACTCGCCTTCTTTATCAACAAACTAAATTCAATCTGCTTCGAGAAGAGAGTGAAGGATATGCCAAGCTGGTAAGATCTTTACCTAGTTAATTATTGTTTTTAAAATGTAATCAATTGCATCACTTGCTTGTTCTCCGCCCTGATATGTCTGTTACTTGTAGGTTAGTTTTTTATATTGTTGTTTTAATTCAAAATTGCAAATTTAGTTATTTCTCTTAACCATACTGTAGAAATTTGGAGGAACTGTTTTATTTCAATTCTCACATTTTTCTTCGTTAATGAAAAGAACCTATATATAAGATACAGACTCTGACCTAGCTAATTCAAAATAGGAAATAACAGATTTCCCAATGATCAGGAAATCATACCAATTAGACTTAATACAAAAATACTTGCTTGAAATAAAATATCTTAATCTATAAGCTAATAGAATAGAATATTCTAATAACAACACATACTTTCTCTGTTCATGGATGTTTGGATATAATATTCACCTTAAGAATTATATATTTATGCATCTTAAGAATAAAGAAAATTGACATGGTGATGTGATAGATTTAAAAATAAGTAAAGTAAGTGATAATAGTATATGCACTGCAACTTTGTTCACAAATTAGATATGTCTTTGGTCATTTTATATCTCTGGCAGGCATCTCTGTTCCCTTGCATAGACCAATATGTCTATGCCAGTTTATTTTTATTTAGAGGATGAGATTTTATTTTCTACATATTGAATCTAAATTGGTTTATTTAGATGATATTTATTTATCATTGCCTGTTCAACTTAAAAGACCATAAAATAAAGTAGAAATTTCAAACTTACACTCTAATTTGAAGTCACTGAATTACACTGAATAGATCTGTTACTCAAATCTATTCTCCAGAAATCTACAAAATTTAACTTATCCTTATGTTATTCTGCTATTTCTTTTGGTTTGTTTTATTTTATCTATTTATATCTAATTCTAATAGTTGACAAAAGCTAATTACAGTATGTGATTTCTCAATCTAATACTCAGTTGTAAGCTATACTAATTAATCATGGAATAGAACTTTAATAGTCACTAGTCCAATATGAAAGTGCATATTTGACCGATTTGCTGGTTCTTTTGATTTTCTTCGTTTTTTGCATGGAGAAGTCGTGCTAAACACTTTAATCTACAGGTCACCCTGCTTTGTCGAGGCTCTGAAGATGCAGAGAAGAGTGTATCAGCAGCAACAATAGGCATAATCAAGGTTCTGAATTGAATTGTTGTCCATTCATTGACCTGGCTATATCGTTATACTAACCCCTCATCTCATTTTCCGTACTCTTTTCAATGTATTTATTGCAGTCGCTAATAGGACACTTTGATTTGGACCCCAACCGTGTTTTTGATATTGTAAGATTCTCCATCTGCTCTCTTTTCATTAAATTTCCATTTTGTGCAGTTAAATGTCCTTACATCTGATGGTTTTTATTGTGTCACATGAAAAATATGTTGATGTCCATGTTCCATTATTTTTTAACTATCAGGTTTTGGAATGCTTCGAACTTCAGCCTAATAATAGTGTCTTTTTGGAACTTATTCCCATCTTTCCTAAGGTTTGTATATATATATATCAATTTGGGCAATTAACATTAGGTTGCATAGCTCTGACTTTAAAGCAATATTTTACTCATGTTATTACTATACTTTGCAGTCTCATGCTTCTCAAATACTTGGATTTAAGTTCCAATATTATCAGCGCATGGAAGTAAGCAGTCCTGTACCATTTGGGCTTTTTAACCTTACTGCTTTGCTGGTGAAGGAGGACTTCATAGATCTTGATAGCATGTGAGTGCTTCTGTAACATTTTGTTGATTTCTGAGTGTCATTTTAACTATTGTTCTGGTCAGTGTTTTCTTGCCCTAATCTTTTAAATTATTGATTTTTAACTTCATTTACTTCTGTTCCAAGGTTGATTTTAAGTTGTGTTTTTTGGAGGTGTGATTTGTAGTGTTGATCTAAGCTGATACATGATTTATTCATTTATTTATTTATTTGTTTGCATATTTTATGATGTGATGTTATATTTAATGGCTATGTTTTGAAGATATGCACATCTACTTCCCAAGGATGACGAGGCATTTGAACATTATAATGCTTTTTCTGCCAAAAGATTAGAGGAGGTATGTACAGCTATGTGTTGTATCAGTTCATTTCAGTTTTGGCTTCTTATTAAATGGGGAAATAATTATTTATGATTTAGAGCTATATTTTTCTTTTCCTCGTTCACCTTTGAAATTCTTGTGCTTTCAACTGATGAAGTGTTTTATTGGAGCAATTTTTATTGCATCTATGTATTTTGTGGATATAGAGTGGAGGTTTTGAAGCTTCCTGTGTTTGAATTGTTTCCCCTTTTGATCCAATTTATTGTTTATACCTTCTATGTGTTTTGGATTTTAATTATTAATGAATTGTTTGTAGGCAAACAAAATTGGGAAAATAAATCTTGCTGCTACCGGGAAGGATCTGATGGAGGATGAGAAACAAGGAGATGTGACAATTGATCTATATGCTGCTTTAGACTTGGAAACCGAAGCAGTTGGTGAAAGGTCCCTAGAGCTTGAAAATAGTCAAACACTGGGTTTGCTTACTGGTTTTCTTTCCGTAGATGACTGGTAGGTTGTGGTTTTAGTTTATGCTTATGATTATAATTTAGTGGATTATCGCCACTTGTCCTTCAACCTGATAAGTACATTTTGGTCTCAATCTTCATTTTGAAACACTGTAAATTTATAACCTCACTGATGTATGTCGCTTAAGGAAAGCATTTAGTCCAGTCGTTTCGTGAAACATTCCGCCTTTATACTCTTAACCGTACCTCCACATTGATTCCAAGTTTCTTCCTCTTCTGGAATATATTCTTTTTGAAAGCATCAAATAACTTGATATTTTGATGTCATTGTTGCAGCTGATTTGGGCAATGCATCATATGAGATTTGTAGTTGTAATAAGCTGTTTCAACCGAAAAGTAGGTCCTAAAAGGCGACATATAATTTAGTGTATCACCACTTATATTATGCTTGTGATATGATATTTGTGAGAATTTTGCTTGTTAAACTTTCATTGTATTCTGTTTCTGTCAATTTTATTGCGACAAACCCAACATTTTGTTTATGAGATGATTATATTTCTATTAAGTTTTACTATGTTTTGTTCTCTTCTCAGGTACCATGCCCATATACTGTTTGAACGTCTCACCCCAGTTAATCCAGTAGCACATACTCAAATATGTGATGGATTGTTTAGGTAATTGCTCTTATTTATTTTTTTATTATTTAAAAAAAGAAAAACTGATTGCATTTTGAATGTTGTGTTTTTATGCTTCTGTCGTGATTTTGTTGAGTTTGTGATTTGACTGTTAATGAAACTAACAACTAAGATAGAAAACTATGCTAACTTGCATTCCAAGAATAAATACAGGCAATGAGATTCTAGATGATCTCAACCTCCTAGTCTTAGACTCACTCTAGTTCTTAGCAGATTTCAGATGATGCCCTCGCCTACTTACGTTAAATTATTTGTATTCTAGAGCTAACATACCTCACACACACCTCACACAAGCGGACAAAATACTCAGACCTTACCACACCTCTGAGATTCCAAAAAAAAAACTGCACTTTCTCTCCACCAGCTGGCTAGGCAGTTAACATACCATACCAAAGTCCTTACTAATGCTCAAGATTGCCTGCTCTGATGCCCTATTCCTCCTACGGTAGACTGTAGTGACGGGGGTTCTAACAAATTTCTATTCCATTTATAATATCAGATTGACTGACTGACTATTGATGTCAATGTTAGGGTTTAGGCATTATTCTACATATCAATTCTTCTATGTCGGTGATGTGTGAATTGTTATTTGTTCTCATATTCCTTCTATGATTCCTCAACAAATAACATTGTGGTCTAAAATGCCCAGGCTGATTGATAAATCGATCTCCTTGGCATATGATGCTGTTCGTAATACCCATCAAGAGAACATTGGGTCATTGTCAGGAACAAACACTGATTCTATGGATATTACTAGTTCAGCAAGTAGTTCTTTGCTTGATCTCCCAAAGCAACTCTTCCAGATGCTGGCTACTGCAGGCCCATATCTCTATCGTGACACTATACTGCTACAGAAGGTACATTGTTTCTGATATCTGGTAGCTAATAATACATTCAAGCACATAGAGGAACACAAGTGTGTGAGTGCAAATGCACTAGGATGTCCGCAGTTTTTTAATGGTGTTTGAGTTTGTTTCTAAGCAGGTTTGTAAAGTATTAAGAGGCTACTATATTTCGGCTCTTGAGCTTGTAAATTCTGGTGCCGGTAATTCAAATCCTGAAGCTTCTATTGGAGGTACTCGGGTTCCTCGTCAGCACCTCAAGGAGGCAAGATCTAGGGTAGAGGAAGCCCTTGGAACTTGTCTACTTCCTTCTTTACAGTTGATACCTGCTAACCCAGCAGTTGGTCAGGCAATCTGGGGAGTAATGGCTCTCCTTCCATATGAGGTTGGTTTCATGTTGAGTGTATTTGGTTCCTCTGTTTGAAATTAAGATGACGGTTGTTCATAACTCTTTTTTCTTTAGGTGCGATATCGTTTGTATGGCGAATGGGAAAAAGATGATGAACGGAATCCCATGGTTTTGGCTGCAAGGCAAACAGCCAAGGTATCGAAATATTGCTGCTTTGAGTGTGTTCTCCAGATTGGTTGTAAGTTTAGTCTTTTATGGGAAGTTTTCGGTTTTTTTTTTTCCCTATAGTTGGACACCCGGAGGATTCTTAAAAGGTTGGCGAAAGAAAATTTGAAGCAGCTGGGTCGGATGGTTGCCAAACTAGCTCATGCAAATCCAATGACCGTACTTAGAACAATTGTTCACCAGGTCTTTGGACTTCTGAAACCATATGTTATTCCTTTTTATTTTTGCTGATTTGTAATTATCTTCAGGTTTTCATTTAATGCTTGTTCTGGGAATTTTGGAATCCAGATTGAGGCATATCGAGACATGATTACTCCTGTTGTAGATGCATTCAAGTATTTGACACAGGTCTGTATCTTCTCTGGTTGTTTGGATCTGATTATAATTGTCTGTGGTATTGGATTTTGTGATCATTTTGGTTAATATACTATTTGTGGGTTGGATTGCAAATATCTGAAGTTCATGTTATAATCATCTCTGTTTCGGTAACCTCTTTGTGTTTTTCTTTTTTCAAACTTGCACTGGAAAACCCATATGCTGATTAACAGCTGGTTTACATTAATTTTTTATGTGATATACTTGACTGTTGTGGCTGAACCCTTTGCCAATTGCGTTTGATATCCTGAGTCCCAACTCACACATTGACGTCAATATTAGAACTTATTAAATTTTAATGTGCGTGCCCTTGAATAATTATTGATGTATCGCAAACAGCCCCAAACACATACATAGTCCAAATCCTTGTTCACTTTGATGGATTGATTACTCTATCTGCTGTATTTTTTTCTTTCAACTCCTGGCCCTCGTATCTGCTTTTTGTTAAGTGACAGCTATAACACTGCATTGAAATTCTCTGTACAAACTTGTGTATGCGTTTCCTTTTAACTAATTTTTGGACTTTCATCTAAGTTGTTAATTGTTTTTGGCCTATATATGTTTTTTAATTTTGTTTTTATTTTAATTTTTTAATTGACTTCAATGTACAATAAGTACCAAACACAAGTAGAAAGAGAGGTAGGCCTAGATTGACTTTGGTAGATGTAGTTTGACACAATATTTAGGACTTAAGGTTTAAAATAAGATTTATTTAAAAATAGAGGAAGTAGAGAATTCTTGCAGATGAGCCCAACTGAATTGGGACTATTATGGCCTGTGTTTATTGTTGTCGTTTAGTGAACAATAAGTCTTTGGTACTGGCTTTAGGAGGTATTTTGTGGGATTTTTTTCCCCTTCCATTTCTAATAGGATTTCCAATGCTGTAAACTGAGGTATGTGGAGTGGAAGTTTTTGAGCATATGATAGTTGCGAGATTTGCAGTCTGCTTGCTACTGGAAAGAGAGGTTGTATGCTTAATTCATGATGAATCTAGCTGTGTTGATCAAGGTTGTGAAATACGGATACGGGGTACGGTAAGGTCGCTAACTAATACGTGATACGGACGTATCAATACGGGTTTATGATACGGTTATTTGTCAAACAACATAATTTAATATCTAAAAATTGACATATTTATTCAAAGTATAATTGAAAAGTTTATACGACAATAGAGGTACTACATATATTTATAAGGTAATTTTCCTTTTCTGAATTGTTACGATGTTATTTAGGTTTGTTAGGATGTTATTTTTGTTTGTTACAATTTTGTTTTAAAATTTTGTTGACCGTATTTTGACTGATACAGATGTATCAGTCGAATCGGCCGTTTAAACGGCCGTACCTCCGTTTGAAACGGTGTTGTAATCTGAATATGTAAATACGTCCGTTTTAGTACGTTTTGCGGACAATACGGTGTTTTTACCGTATATACGGCCGTACCGTTCTGTTTCTCACAACCGTGGTGTTGATTGATTTGTGGAATATCGTGTATAGGACTTTTGCTGAGCTGATAAATTTATTTGCTTGTTGTGTGCTTGTCTGTGTCCATTCTCTTTAAACATTATTGAGTTTTCTGTATTGGTATTTTATACTTATTTGGGATTCTCTTTGTGGAATGTTATCTTGAATATAACTTCAATTCTCAACTTGTATGCAGCTTGAGTATGATATTCTGGAATATGTTGTTATTGAGCGCTTAGCACAAGGAGGGCGGGATAAACTGAAAGACGATGGACTTAACTTATCTGACTGGCTTCAATCTTTGGCTTCATTTTGGGGTCACCTGTATGTATATTTTTCCTTGTTAATCTTTAATGTTAGCCTTATTCTTCATTTCATCTGTGACTGTTAAACTTTGAAGTTTGGCCATTTGCTATGCTGTCATTGCATTACATATGGGTCTGCGATGCTTCATGTCTCAAAATAGAAGTCTATTTGCAAGTTTGGATGTAATGTGATGTTGATACTGATACCGTGTTGAGAGGTTTTACTGTCATATTCTTTCTATGGTCTGTAGGAAGTTGTCGTCTTCTGTAAAAGGGTGTCACTAGCATTACCTTTTTCCTTGTGTCATCATCTTCTTTTGATGGGATGTGTAGTAGGGTTGGTCTATCCACTTTTTTTAATGCATGGAGTTTAGATTTTTTTTTTTTTTGGGGATGCTTTACTTCAGTTTCCAGGTTGCAGATTGAACCTTGACAAGAGCTGTATGACGGGAGCTGGGGGATATTGGACGTACCGAAAATACCAGATGAATTCAAAATATGTACTTGTGAACTATGTGCTTAAGTCCTTGATCAAAATTGTGGACAAGTTTTGGATGAAAGGCTATAGGATATGGAATTTGATATTTGTCAGTCGGGAGGCTTGGTCCCTACAAGTTATTCAAACTCTTAACTACAGAACTAGTTGTCATCCATTATTCAGATTACTTTATGGATTATTGAAGTTGAATAAGTTTTAGAGCATCCCAGTGATATTCGTCATTGCATGATGGACAGAGTATTCTTAACTAAAAACACTGATGGTTCTGGCCCCTGTTCTTCTCATACAACTTTAAGGGTTTGATGTCATTTGTAAACTAAGTTAAAGTGGGGGAGGGAAAAAAGGCATTTCAAGATGCGAAAGACGGAATGGAAATGCTATCTGTCTGATTGTAGTGAAGGGGCTGGTGTTCTGTATTTGGATGCTGGAAGTGACATTTAGGTTCAACATCTAATATTTGCTCGGACCAATTAGTGAAAAAATAAATTGAAATTTCTTTGGTTGATTGGTGGCTGTTCAATTCTATGGACATTTAAGAGATTAGAAATTAAGTTGTTGATCCTTTTCCACCTCATAAGGAACTTATTGATAAATGATAATGAGGGATGGGAAGATGTTGCAATTGGTCTAGTCAGCCTGCATTCTTGGTGCTCCTTTCTGTTAGTCTTTGGTTACCTCTCATTTGCCATCGGTGCTGTCCAGGAAAGGTATACTTTGCTCAGATCACTTTTTGCTAGCAAATGTATAGCTTGTGGGCAAAGCTGTTCTTGACTGGAAGATGCCTTCTGCATGAGAGTTGGTGCAGTTGAGAGTCACTTCTTACTTTTGACCTCACTGCATTAGCTAGTTTGATGGTGGTTTTTTTTGGTGGTCAAGAGGTCATGGGCATGGGTCCTCGCCGTCCACATCATGCATAGCTGGAGTATGAGGTCAGCAAAATTTGTATGAGGTCCACTTTTCAAGGCCATCGTGGGTGTGAGACTCTGCTTACACTAAATATGGGGTAGTTTTTTATCATTAGTTTTTTCTTATGGAAGTCCTAAGAGCTGTTTTCTTCCTTTTCTCTGTTCTCCTTATTGGTGAATGATCGTGTCATGCATATTATGAGGTCCAAGTGTTCAGCATTAGATAGGTGGAGAGGTGGCAGACATTAATATATTGACCGCCTTGGTATAATGTGCACTGTATCAAGTAATTTTATTTTTGTCTATTAGTACGTATGCATAGTCATCTCCATGGTCCTAGTTTACTCCTTGATGTTTATACATGGGGCAAGGTCACTGCACATATGGATTTTCTTTAGTTTGTGCACACACTGTATCAAGTAGTTTTATTTTTGTCTTCTCTCTCTCTCTCTTTTTTTATATATTTTTAATTTTTTTCATATTTTTTAATTTTTTTAATTTAAAGTTTATATTTGTTTTGCGCATGCATAATATACATGTGCATGCTGTTGGGTGAGCATGTTTTATGTTACTAATTATAATTGATGGCTAGTAATTTTAACAATTCCTTTAAAATATTCAGTTTTTACTGCAGATGTACTTAAAACAACTTAGAGATCTGTGAGCATAACTTTGTCATTTCACCTTTTTGGAACTCAGACGCCATGAGCAGTGCCCATAATAGCTTACTTCATAAGGTGGTAGTGGTGGTCTAGTAGATTAAGTCCAATCCTCTATAGTTGATTGTTGGATAAATTAGGATTTCTTGGCTTCTATTTGAACTTATGTTTAGACCACATTTATGTTGGTAGATGTAGAGAGCATCCCTTAGAAAATAGATAGCAAACTCCATGTCTATTGTGGTGTTCATTAATGATGTAATGCTTTTCCTAACTTTGTTTCTCAGAAGGCCATGCAATTTTCGGTTTTGTAGGTGAAAGAAAATTCGTGTTCTGTGGCTTTACCCTTGTAAAAGTTTGTGTATAATTTCCTTGAATTTGAAAAGCTGTGATTTTTGATACTTTCCCTCCCCAAGTGTACTAAACTCTGTTTCATTGGATTAGGTGTAAGAAGTATCCATCAATGGAACTCAGGGGCCTGTTTCAATATCTTGTGAACCAGTTGAAAAAGGGACAAGGGATTGAACTTGTTCTCCTGCAGGTATTATTAAGCTTGGTCGTAGTCTAGAGGTGATAATGACTCATAATACTGAGTACAGTAACAATTTTATTTATTCTTACAGGAACTTATTCAGCAAATGGCAAATGTCCAGTATACAGAAAACTTGACTGAGGAGCAGTTAGATGCCATGGCTGGAAGTGATACTCTAAGATATCAGGCTACTTCATTTGGAGTAACTAGGAATAACAAGGTTTGTGTAAGCCTTAATCTTAGAAATTTCCTAACCAAATATTTATTGGGGATAAGTTGTTCATTTCTGTGACAGATCAATTCTTTCTCTCCCTATGTAGACACATGTATATCTCTGTATGTGCAAACACACACATGGAAACACAAACGTTTAGTTCTATAGTCAAAACTAATTCTTAGTTTTACTTTGGTTTGGCTACAGCTTTTATTTATTTATTTATTATTATTATTTTGGATGTTTGTAGAAATCTCAAGGATGTTGTGAAGTTATCAATATCCAATAAGGACATACATGATGTATCCTTTTCTCTTTTATGGTAGCTGATATTAGTCATTTGCTGTTATCAAGGGCATATTTTTACGGTGTCAAGTTCATTTCACATGATAATTCAAATGAAATATTTAATCTTTTTTCTTCTCTAGTTTACTTGATATTTCACTTAATAGGTTAGGAACTTGTATTTCAAATATTTCCTGTGGTTTGCCCCCTAACAATTTTTATTTATTTATTTTTGTTAATATAGTTCCATGTTATGCTTAGTTTTAGTTGAAATTGTATTTTGAATACTTACTGTTTTTTAGATTCATATCCATGAATTTCAATGAATTTATCCTCCTTCTGGCAGGCTTTGATCAAATCTACCAACCGACTAAAAGATTCTTTGCTTCCAAAAGAGGACACGAAGCTGGCCATCCCTCTTTTATTACTTATTGCACAATATCGATCTGTGTAAGTTATACTATTTCTTTATGAAAGTTCTCTTGTAATTGCTAGTTCATCCCTCTAAAAAGTAAAATTTCTATTTTTTCATATAGAACTGTTGTGTGGTTTTGTAAAACTGAAAAAGGTGTTCTAATATATATTTGGCCAGTGGGATGAACTAGTGTTAATCAATTATCTTCAACTTTTCTTGTATACTGATAACAACTATATGAGTTCAATCAATCTATACTGCAGGCTGTGAAGTTTTTGATGTTTATTTAAATGATTGTGTTGCTCGTTGCTTGTTTGCTTTTTCTTATTTCTTTTTTGTTGAGTTATATTTAATTATATCTGTAGTCACATTCTGTTCAGTCAATTTTGGTCAAGCCATGAATTACTTTGTTATAGAGGACCATATGGAAAGAACTTTTGGAAAATATTATCTCTGCATTGAAGTCCTAAATAATTAGGTGGCCCCACTGCTGCATTTTGCCGTATGTTTGTATATTAATATTCCATCGATTGGCCATATTTTTATTGGTTATCTGGATAATTTTTAGTGTTCTCATATGAATATCATGAGAAAAAGAAAAATCTGATGGATGCCTTGTTAATTATTAGATTCATATCAATGCTATCTTTTTGCAGGGTGGTTATAAGTGCAAATGCACCTTATATCAAAATGGTCAGTGAGCAATTTGACAGATGTCATGGTACTCTTCTGCAATATGTGGAGTTTCTTTGTAGTGCAGTTGCTCCATCTACTGCTTATGCTCAGATGATCCCTTCACTTAATGACCTTATCCATCTGTACCACCTTGACCCTGAGGTATCTCTCTTCCTATCTGTGTGCAGTAATTCGATACACACACACACACACACACACACACACACATATATATATATATATATATATATATATATATATATATATATATATATTTCACTACTTATTAGCTGGCTCATTGTGTTGGACTTATTTTTCATCAATTTGAGTGCTGCAGCATCTTTTAGAGTGATGTTTTCCCCTTCTGTAGGTTGCCTTTCTGATGTACCGCCCTGTAATGAGGCTGTTCAAGAGTCAGCGCAGTTCAGATGTTTATTGGCCTTTAGATGATACTGGAAGTGCAGATATTACATCTAAGTTGGAGTCTGAATTTCAAGAAGATACTGGCAAAGTAATTTTGGAACTTGGTTCTCAGAAGCCTATAATGTAATGACACCTAGCCTTCTGTTATTGCTTTATTGATGTCTTTGTAAGTTGATCTGCATTTTGGCATTGTGCTGCCAGAATTTCATAAATTATGTACAATAGGAGAAAAGGATATAGAGGGATGTTACTCTACTGAAACACATTTGATTTTTCCTTTGTATTTTCACTTGTTAGCATTTCAGTGATCACCTTTCTTTTGGTGAAATATGCAGGTGGTCTGATCTTCTTGACACAGTTAAAACCATGTTACCTTCCAAAGCATGGAATAGCCTATCTCCAGATCTTTATGCAACTTTCTGGGGGCTCACACTTTATGATCTCTATGTTCCTCGGAACCGCTATGAGTCAGAAATTGCTAAGCAGCATGCAGCTCTTAAAGCTCTGGAAGAGCTTTCGGATAATTCAAGTTCGGCAATAACTAAAAGAAAAAAAGACAAAGAAAGAATCCAAGAGTCACTAGATCGTCTGACTGCTGAACTCCATAAGCATGAAGAAAATGTTGCATCGGTTCGTAGACGCCTGTCCCGTGAAAAGGATAAATGGTTGAGCTCCTGCCCGGATACTCTAAAGATTAACATGGAATTTTTGCAGCGATGTATATTCCCTCGCTGTACCTTCAGTATGCCAGATGCTGTTTATTGTGCAATGTTTGTACATACTCTTCATTCCCTTGGTACCCCATTTTTTAACACAGTCAATCACATTGATGTTCTCATATGTAAAACCTTACAACCTATGATATGCTGCTGCACCGAGTACGAGGCGGGTAGACTTGGTAGATTTTTGTATGAGACGCTAAAGATTGCTTACCACTGGAAGGTAATTGACTACTTTGATTACTTAGTAGACTTTATTTTAGAAATACTATGCTTTATTTATTGCTTACAATTGTACCTTATTGAGTCAATGCCTTGCCTCTAGAGTGATGAATCTGTTTATGAACGCGAATGTGGAAATATGCCGGGCTTTGCTGTTTATTATAGATATCCCAACAGCCAGCGTGTCACTTATGGCCAGTTTATCAAGGTGACTATTTGATCTCTGAACACCTATGGTCTCCTTGTTAATTTTCTTTGCCTTGAGATGTAGATGTCAAGGGAGGTAGTCTAGTAGAATTATATTTGAATATCAACCGAAGGTTCTCTCTTTTACTCCTAGTTTTCTACGTGTCGATAAGTTGATCTATTATCACCTGTTAAGTATTGGAGTTAATTGTGGTGATATAAGTTGAGACTAAGATGAGTGCTTATTATTTAGATTTAGTTATTTACATCTTAAGTTAGATGTTATAAAGATGATTTGAGTAAATCTTTTATTGTTATTGTTGTAGCTGATTGTGAAGTCATTAGCTAGATAAAGGAAGCTTTAAGCACTCATCTCTTTTTGAATGATGTTTTCTGAAGTCATTTATGAAAGTGATACTTCCAATTTTTGTTTTCAGTCACAATTATGTTTCTGAATATAGTGTTGTTTTCGATCACATTATTGCTGTTATGGAACACTACATTCTCAAGGCATTTAGTTTTTTACTTTTGGAGAAGATGGGTAAGTGATTTCCTAGCATCATTTACTTCTAAATTCTCCTTGTGCAAATGATTAACATGCGTTGATGCTGATGAACAATTGTTCTTGAGATTTTTTTTTTTTTTTTTTTTTTTTGTCATAGCGCTTGGTACCGAAGCTATGTCATGACTAAATATATTTTGATTTTACCTGTTTAACTTGATACTTCACTTATTATGGTGTGATGCCGAGTAAAATATATTTTAGAACTGTTTGCTCAGGATTCACTTATACAATCTAAAGTCTGGAATCTCAGTTATGTTTGCTTGCCTAATTGGAAATTTGCTGGATTACTGCCTGTTGCTTTCACTTAGCTTCTTCTTGTTAGGTTCCCCCAGTCACTAAAGTCTACACTAGGAAGGGCACGAGGGCAGTAGTGTCATTTGACGATGAATAGGCTTGTACTATGTTGCTGGAGTGAGGTGTAGGTGTTAGGTAGTTAGAATCTTTTTCGTAAAAAGTAGCAGGCCATGTGGTTTGTGAGTGAGGTCAGTAGAGCTATAAATAATTTAAGTATGTAACCTAAGGATCACTGTCCAAAAGAAAAAAAAGAAAAAACTTAGGCTAAGGGTCTGAGCTATGATTTTTTGTCTGGTGAGTCTGAGGCTGGAAAATTTGAGGTTCTCTAATTATTCGAAACAGGCTTGATGAAAAAATCTAGCTGTTTATTACGTTCTTATTTCCTAAAATCTGCTAGAAATCTCAAACACTAACGGTTACCCGGTCATTATGAAAGCTGTTGCTGTCCCTGTGTATGCTCATTGTGGACTCGAATCATTTCAGCTACCCATGTCTGGCTTTCTTTTTCTGATAGGTACACTGGAAGTGGAGTCAAAGAATTACACGGTTACTCATTCAATGTCTGGAGTCCTCAGAGTACATGGAAATTCGAAATGCTCTCATATTGTTGACTAAAATTTCTGGTGTTTTTCCTGTTACCCGTAAAAGTGGGATAAATCTTGAAAAAAGGGTAAGATAGTTTGATGGAAGTTCATCATTTGCCTTTTGTGTGCTTCTTTTACTTTGTATTGTGGCATGCATATTTTCTGTTATATCCTTACTATCTCGTTGCTATGCAGGTAGCTAAAATCAAAAGTGATGAGAGAGAGGATCTTAAGGTGTTGGCAACAGGTGTTGCTGCAGCTCTTGCTGCTAGAAAGGTACTTCAACTGTGTGCTGGGACATTGGTCGCAGTTATTTATTATCTATTTTCAAATATTTAAGGATTTCTTGGTTTCTACGGTGCAGCCGTCCTGGGTTACAGATGAAGAATTCGGTATGGGATATCTTGAACTAAAGCCTTCTTCATCAGTTGCTATGAAGCCTCTGGGTGGTAGTGGAGCTGTGCAAAATGGTACTGCTAATTTCTCTCAAAACGAAATTCCTGGTGGAAAAGCTGCTCCTATGACAACTCATCCAGATTCTGGACATTTAGCTAGGGAACAGGCCTCAAGGGCAAAACCTGCTGATGCGAGTATGTCCCATGTAAAATTTCTAGGCATCTAAAGCTAAAATGTACTTCTTTAACTGATGATTCTGATATTTCTTCAGTTTTGTCTGCAGCTGCTGTGCAGGCATCAAGATTAGTGGAAAATCAAAAATTAGTGGACGACGTGAAGAACTCTGCTGAGTCTGAGGTAATCTGAAATCTCATTCTTTTGTTTCTTGATTTAGTTATTTAGTTGTATTATATATTGGGATGATCAAATATCTGTACTGTTTTGTTTTGTCCAAAATCTTTTAATTTATTTTCTGATATTCATAACTTGACATGCAAAACCTCACAGTATATATCATGATTAGTTGCTTTTTCCAGAATCAAATTATGGGGGATTGGTTGGTAGGTACATGACATTGTCGTGCTTTCTTAAAATATGGGTGCGGATTATAGATTTATTACCACTATGGAGCTTAATGATTGATTAGCGATTAGAAGTAGTGATGCAGGAGAGCTCATTTCTGCGTTTGTAGCACCTTGACATGAAATGCATGTTAAAATGAGGAGAAAGAAAGAAAAGAAAATCCTTTACCGTGTGCATGAGTATGTGTGCCTGCTGAAATCTGAACTTAAGCTGTTTCAAAACCAAGTAAATTTTTTAAAATTATTTTTCTTTGCATGCTAACCTCCTTTTTTTATTCAAATTATTAAGCAGTTAATGCTCATGATAATGTTAGGAGAGAAAAAAAAAGAAGTCATTTTAATGTCGGTTGGTTAAAGTGCTGAGAGAATTCAGCAAAGGACTTTATGCAATTTAATACAAGATTCCAGAAAATAAGAGATGCTGACTTTAATGATGCTATTGAGTGTTTATCTTCATCTTTGAGTGGCTTAACGGATACTTGAATTTTACTTATCTATTAAGATGCACTTTTGCAATTGGTATATGTCGCACTAGTTAAGTTTACTCCCATTTAGAGCAGTTATATGTATTAAGTTTTACCTTTTAACCCTCTTTCTCTCTTTTTTATTTATTTTTTATTTTTTTATTTGCTGACATTGCCTGTTTCTCCCTCTGTATGTCTATGTTGTCCTGATTTACAGTCAAAAGCTTCCGTAAAACGCTCAATGCCAACTGGATCACTTAATAAATCATCAAAACAGGACCCTGCAAAGGATGATAATAGATCTGGGAAATCTGTTAGAGGTTCAGGTACTGCCAATAATGACAGAGATCCTGCCCCCTCTCAGGCATTAGAGAGCAGGCAAGGTGGGGCTAATAATGCTTCTTCTGCTGTTCAAGTAAACTCCAATGCAGTTGCAGCTAAGACCAATGCATCTGCAAGGCCATCAGATAATCATGGAACTGAATTGAAGAATGACAATGGAGTTGGCAAGTCTTCTGACATTAGATTTTCTGGGGTTAAAAATGATGGTAATGAAGCTTCTGAGTCAGCAAGGCTTCCTTCTTCCCGAAGTGCTCATTCCCCAAGGCATGACACATCTGCTGTTCCTTCAAAGTCCACTGAAAAGGTTCAAAAAAGGACAAGCCCTACTGATGATACAGAAAGATCAAGTAAGCGCTATAAAGGGGACAATGAGTCAAGAGATTTCGATGAAAGGGAGAGGTCCACAGATCCCCGATATGCGGATGTTGAAAAAGTAGGAACTGATGAGCAAAATGTGCATAGAGCTACAGATAAGGCTTTGGATAGATCCAAAGATAAGGGCAATGAGAGATATGAAAGAGACCACAGGGAAAGATTTGACCGTCCTGATAAGTCCCGTGGGGATGACATTTTACCTGAAAAATCTAGGGATAGGTCTATGGAAAGGTATGGAAGAGAGCGTTCAGTTGATAGAGGACAAGAAAGAGGTAACGAGAGAACTTTCGATAGAATTGCTGACAGAGCCAAGGATGACAGAAGTAAATTAAGGTACAATGACTCATCTGTAGAGAAGTCTCATGCTGATGATCGGTTCCATGGACAAAGCTTGCCGCCTCCACCTCCATTACCCCCCCATATGGTTCCGCAGTCTGTTAGTACTGGTAGAAGAGATGAAGATGGTGATAGAAGGTTTGGAAATAGTCGACATAATCAACGACTTTCTCCAAGACATGATGAAAAAGAACGGAGACGGTCTGAGGAAAATTCTGTTGCTTCACAGGATGATGCAAAGCGCAGAAGGGATGATGATTTTCGAGATAGAAAAAGAGAAGAATTGAAGGTATGTATCAGATCTTAGTTGATATTTTATTCTCATTCTGCATATATTTAGGGGCTCATCTCAATCAGCATTTCATTAAGATGCAATGAGTATTGTCCATGTTGATTCCTTCTGATGCAACTCATTTAGTGGTTGAAGCTCAGTTCTATTCCTGGTTATTAGCTTAATAGTCTAGACTGTCTAGTCGATCTTTAAGTTTATTGAGTCAGGAATCTATAGCTAACCTATTTAATATGTTAATTATTCATATTTAATTTATATTGTAAACTTGCTAAGCTTTGAAGCTACTTTAATTGTAGTTGAAGATATAATGGTTTTTCATTTGATTTATATGGGTAATCGAAAGTAACGTGAAAAATAAAAATTTGGTCATATAGCTGTAAGGTAATTGGAGACAGTCTATTCCTCTTTTAAAAAAAGGGGTCCAATTTGCTTTTATTACGAATAAAGAAAAATACACCCACACCCTGTGATTACAAAACTCAACCCCTAATATTCCGAATTCATCCTCATGCCAACTGAGCTAATACCCAATCGGCTAGACAGGTCAGACAATCTATTCTCCTCTTGACATCAATACAAATGATTGACATTTAGACATTTGAATTGACTAAGAAAACTTTAATAAATCACATACTATGCTTGATTTGATATCATTTTCTTCGTACTTTTAGAGGTTCATTATGGCACTTGTAATATTTCTTGCTTATTTATCAGAAAGTTTTGGTATATGACATGAACAGGTCTGTCCTTTATTGTGGTGTTAGCAATATGGTTGCTGGATTTTAGTTAATCATGTTTGATTTTAACTGAAAAGCAAGTGAATTAATAAATGATGGTTAGTTGTCTGTCGTTCTTTAAATTTGCCAATTTTCAAATTCCAAGTCACTGATGGGTGTGTTCTTTTGCATGCGCATGTATGTCTTACTTTGAAACAAGTCATTGCTTATTTCATTGATTCGGTTTCTTCTATAGGTGGAGGAAAGAGAGAGAGAGAGGGACCGTGACCGGGAGAAAGCCAACCTTCTGAAGGAAGATATGGATGCCAGTGTTGCTTCTAAGAGAAGGAAACTGAAGAGGGATCAGCATCTTCCACCAGGAGAGCCTGGTGAGTTTTCTCCTGGAGCTCCTCCACCCCCTTCCCTTTCTATGGGTGTCTCACAATCCTACGATGGAAGAGATCGGGGCGACCGAAAGGGAGCCATGATGCGAGGTTACGTAGAAGATTCAGCAATGAGGATCCACAGTAAAGAAGTAGCTGGCAAGATGACTCGCCGTGATTCAGACCCGTATCCTTAATTTCTGCTCTTGAGCAGGATGCTTCTCTTAATACCTACCTATAGAGTACTGCAAATTGATATGCAAATTTAGATTTGAGTCACTAGCATTTAGATTGATATCTTTGTCTTGTCTATCCTTTCTACCAATCCAATCTGTGCAGAGGGTACTTTCATGCTTCCTTTACCAAAAGCGAAGCAATGGAACTTGCCCTGCTCTGCACCGTGTGATTGATAGTTGACATGGTAAGCCGTAACAGTAAACAACCACCACATACTTCTATATCAACTTATTTTCTTTGCAGCTTCAATTCTATTAGCACTGGAATCTTCATTCCTTAACCATGCCATTGTACTAGAATGTATGACCGAGAGTGGGAAGAAGATAAACGACAGAGGGCTGAACAGAAGAGGAGGCACAGGAAGTAAGAGGATCTGTTTCCGCTCAAACTCTCGCCCAATCATCGTGTTGTAAGCGTAATGTATACTTCTCAACTGTTCGACCTGGCTGTTTTTTACACCACTTTAAGGCAAGGCTGATGTTTCACCCTGTAATGAATCGTCCCAAGCAAACCAAGCCTGTGATGACTATGTTTCGCTAGGGCTCTCTTTGTGCTTCATTATGTTGTAAGCTTGATGTGCGAGATGTGGTTGCTAGGTTGTTACTTTAGTTAATTAAAGACAGTTATGAGTATAGCTTCAGCTGGTTTTTCCCATTCCAGTTTACTCTGCCGCAGAATAGTATACATGGACACATTTATTGATGAATCTATAGCGTCTGAACTGATTAAGAAATTTTTGTATCTATAATTGTATATTCTCTCATCCATCCTTAAAATCAAGTTTTTTGTTGTACAGGTATATAGTGTTGTTTCTAATTGATTTCCTCATATTTGTGACTTATGCATCTAATGAACGTAGTTCCAGAACAAAATTTATTTATTATATGATGTAAAACCAATTTGAGGAGAAGATGATAAACAAATATTATAGTCATCACAGAACCTGAAACTCAGGCGAGAAAGAATTTGGTACTTCTGCTCAGAGTGTCCATGGATTCTCTCCATTTGAAGCAAATAGTCCAGAGTTATGATCCACCTTCTGCTGCTGTGTATAATGTTTATCATCATAGTATTCATTGTGCTTCCTCTGAGGAACACAAGCCAAATTGACAGAAGCTTCAAGAAGATCTTCCCAGCTATCGTTTTCGCTTTCTTCAAACTGAATCAATGGCTCCTTTTCCTCAAAATCTACCCAACCAGCACCCTCTTTAGCTTCTTCTCTAACAACAATCTGTCTATTATCTTCTTCATCTTCTGTCAAGGTGGGCGTAGAAGAAGACTCCAACACCACTGAATTAGACCGCGACAAGCCGGACGACCATGTCTCTTCTTCCTCCTCCTCCTCCCCCTCTGTCATCTGCCACATTCCATTCAAAAAAGCCTCAAGAGCCTTGATCTGTATCTGCGGAATCTTATCCACAAAAGGGTACTCATAAACTCCACAAAACCCCATCTCCTTACACCAATCATAAAACTCACACAACTGATTAGCTTGTATAGCTGCTTTTTTGTATATACCAAAAGCTGTTATACAACTCCTATATGGCATCTGAAACAAAGTGTCCAAAACCAATACCATTTCACTCCTAAACGTTTTATAACACAAAAAACTCTCCCGGATTATATTCTTCATCGCTATTTGAACCAAAAAGCTCCTCCCTGCAACCCCAGTTGGTCTACAATCCATAACTCTATCAATCAAGCTTTGAACCTGTGGTAAAACCTCAATCATCCTCCCAACTTCCTTCATCTTTTCGCTCACATTCTCCGGCAATTCTTCACAACATGTGGCATAGTTTTCATCCAACGCAAAGCAATCAAGTGCTTCATCAACCAGCTGAGCATATGATCTCACAAAGACAGTATAAACATCAGCATTAGACGACGACTCGTCTCTGAAATAACAGGGGTATAAACATAACACACTGTTCGACCTTGTCCACAACAACTCTGTCCGAAAAGGACTGTTTTGAGGTAAAGCTCTGAGCAATCTATGGAGAAGTATAAGACATTTTAACGCGACACGCCAACAATGTGTCTTGTTAAAACGTTTAGTGAAAGCGAGCGAAAACGTGCTGAAGGAAGATGGGCAAATGGAGAAGATTTTGAGAATCTCGAGAATGTGTTTTTCAGGGATTGGTATGTCATCTGGTGATGTTGCTTTGACGATGATGTGATCGAGGTCGTAGAAACCTCCTGCTGTTGCTACTTTGGCGTAGCTTAAGCTGCTGTGCTCTTTTACTGATGTTTTGAGCTGCTTTAGACGCTTATGCATTGTTAAGGTTTGGAGGTGGAGGTGAGAGTTTGAGAATTGTGAATTGTTGATGGTGGTGATGGTGATGAGTTTGATTTGATCTTTGGTGGGATCACAATGGAGCTGAAACTACGAGGAACATTGTTTGTTGTGTTGTATTCTCCTCCATGCGGAGGATCTATAAAATATTTTATTTTCCTATTTTTTTTTAAGGGTGCCAAAATGTTCATGACACAATATATTATTCACATGAATCCGCTAAAATAAGTGAGTAACAGATTGAGCAGGAGGAATTTCGATTTATAATATATTATTTATAATATATTATATTGTATTCTCCTCCGCTATTTTTTCGATTTACAATCAGTTTTTCTCTATAAAAAAATATAAAAAATCATACATATATAAAAATGTCATTTATTTGATTATTTAATACTAATTTTGTTATATATAAGAATAAAAAAATTAAAATTTGACACGATGGATTGACACGGTTAAACACAAACTCGATAGTAAATTGGATGGATTAAGGATAAATAGGTTGACATTAAAATGAGTCCGTTTAACTCGTTTATAATTGAATAGAGTTAGGTTTGGTCCGACACGATCAGTTAACACGTTTTGACACATTTATAAATTAATTGAAAATTAGTTTTCTAATAGGATTTTATTATTATTATTCAGATAAGGTTATGATATTAATTCTTTACTCTAAAAATTTTGGATGAGATGCTTAGTTATACTGTTAGGATTGTCTTGAATCATGAGGATTTCATTTCAGGAAATACTTTCTATATTGAGTTTTGGGTCTTTCTCCTAATGGTTTGTTTCTTATTTGAGTAGTTTTCTTATTTTGACTTGTTTTCTAGTTTGGTTTAAATTTTATTTCCTTATTGAGTTAGATACTACCAAATGAATTAGGTTGATGTTAGCTATAAATATGGGATGTACTCTAGAGTTTTGGGTACGACAGATAATATTGGTGAGAGCACAGAAGGTCTGTGAGTTGGGAGGGTCTGTGAGTTGGGTTATCTGATCATCAATTGGTTTGATTGATTGAAGACAATTGTTTGGTAGATTATTGAGAGAGATTTGTCTGATTTTTTGTAAGATTGTTTCGAAGTAGAGAGTTGTTGGCTTCCATGGATTAAGCAATTTGCTAACCACGATATATCGTTTATGCGTTTTGTGTATTTTTGATCTTGATCATCGAATTGGTTACCGAAAATTCTAACATATACCTTTTTGGTAATTTTACGAAAATTTTATTTAATTATTTAACTTCTATATTTTGGGTCAGCTAACTCATATATATTTTTTCTTTTTTTGAATGACTTAATTGATATTTTTAAGTCAATTTTTTTTCCTGAGAACTCGAACATCATATAAGTGAAAGGGAACTTATTAATCTCGCATTTGGAAGTTTAAGGGTTAAATTGACTTTTTATTTTTTTTTTTTAAGTGGGAGACTGATTTATCTTAAATCAATTTTCGTAATTATTTTTTGAAAAATTACTAATATTTTATTTTTTCTTTTTTCAAAATTCAAAAATTTTGATTTATTACTAAAATAATTTTCGTGTGAATTATCCTTTTTTATCTATGTATAATCTAATTTTCACAAATCTCATCTCTTTTAAAATGGATTTTGACCCATAGAAAATAAAATAAGTCGATGTTTGGCTGCAAGTGTTCGTTGCTTGTGTTTGGGAGCTTTATATAGTTGTCATATGGCGAACAAATTTTCTTGTTATTGTCACCTTGATTGTCCTAAGCACCTATTGTCTTGCTCCTCTGCTTGCAATCTATGTGAATCTATATTTTATCATTTTTGATAATCAATCTCATTTGTGATGTCAAGATAAAATTTGCAAGGATGGATATGAGTGTCCCAGTTATATATATTATATAAACTTATAAAAAAAATAAAAACAATGGAAAATTTAAACATTCAACATTCAAAATTAAAGCTTTTTAAACTAATAAGACTATTAAAGACAGATCTCCAAAACCATATGGAGTTAATATAGACTTTTAAAAATAGGAGAGTTAAGCATAAAGCAACTATAGAAACCATAACCTAAGCTTCTTCATTGCAAACTCTTAGGAGACTTCATCTCTCTAGATTGGATCAAACATAGGTGTCAACAACTGGCCTCTTTGTCTCTTTGGATAAAAGGTCTCTAAACCAATTACAAGCTCTAAAACATTCACTAAGGACAATGAACGAAAATAAAATAAGATTATTTAAATTTTGACGAGAATTTTGCTGTAGCTTATTTCGTTTGACTGAGTCAATTCAAATTCTAATTTAATTGAGAAATGGTAAAAACTACATAGAATATCAAAATTGAAAAAAATATATCAAATACAAGTAGAAATGATAATTTTTAAAGCATTCTAGTAGAACTCTAGAAGAAAAAAAAAAATTTAAAAGGTGGCAATCTTCTTTTGTGCCTTTCTTCCAACCCTATATTACTTAAAAGGTGGTAAGTGGATTTTTAGGACAATAGATGATGGATAATATATAAACTCATATATAGTTGAATTTAAACTGATTGGATTATGTTAGAAATAGACAGAACAAAATAGCACTAACTAAAGTAGAAATAGAATAACAAATCAATGGAAAGTAGAAAGAAACATAATAAATTTAAAATGGTTCAGTGATGTGCCTACCCTACGAAGAAAGATAATAAAAATCTATTACAATGACCAAAGAGATTACAAGATATTACACAAAATAGTCACAAGCGGTTACACTCAAATCTCACCACCTAAAGCACCCAAACTAAAACTTTAAATCGGAATGTGTTTCTGACCCTCACCATGCGTATTTCTCTTTAGGACTGGATGATTTATTTTTTTATGAGACACCTTTATTTATAGTGATCACAAATCTTATTTTCCTACTAGTTTATTTCCAATAAGGAAAAATAAACCCTCTCAAATAAGGAAAATAAATAAGTAGGAAATAGATTCAAATTCAAAATAGGAAATCCTTCTAAAAAAGGATTCCTAATGAATCAAATAATTTAGAATTTCTTATGATTGAATATGTCCTCACAAATCTCAACCTTGACTCGTTTACTTTTCAAAATCTTCTTCCTTTGATTACTATCAATTTAATTATATCTTCACCTTGACCCATAATACAAACTTCAAATTCCTCTTCCTAGTATCCCCTAAGGTAAGAGTGATAATATGGGTCGTGATACGACGGGTTGATACGAAACAAAACTGATTATTAAGGGTTAGGGTTAAGTATAATCGTGTAGTGTCAATAAACGTGTCGAACTGTTTAATCCGTTTAATAATCGTGTCGTGTTTGTGTTGGCATAATCGTGTCACGGGTTTACCCGTTTATTTAGGATATATATATATATAATTTTCAATTTTGATATTTTATTTATGATTTTTTATTAAATAGAATTAATTTTTATTAAATAAATTCGTGTCAACTCATTTAATAATTAAGTTAACGTGGCAATTTCGTGTTGACGTGTCAGATTGGATAAGAACTCATTAGCTAATCGTGTTATCGTGTCGTATCCGTGTCAACTCATTCATAATCGTGTCGTGTTTGTGTTGGAAGTTCATAACCCATTTAATAATCGTATCATATTCGTGTTCATGTCAGGTTCAACACCACTTGTGAACCAGTTTTGTCAGCTCTACCCTAAGGGAACCTTAATGATCGCAAATCCCAATCAAGCTCAAACAACGCTTGAACTTGATTGCAGATAAGGATTTGGTCATCATATCAACATGAATGTAAAGATGCAGAACATATTGCATTGAAGTATCTTGAAGGCCTGGACTGCGCAAAGTCTAACAAGAAACAACCTTAAATTACTCAATTGTTGTCTGTTTCGGGCCCACAAAGAGCTTTTGGAAAGGGAATCGAAAGTCGGGCAACTTTAAAAGGTGCAACTGGGGCCACCAGTCGAGTCGCAACCGAAACGACCCAAAATTCATCAAATTGAGGGTCAAATTAGTATTTTTATCTTATTTGCATTTTTAGGGTTTTACTCGAACACTTTAAAAACTGTGATCTCTGGATTTTGTTTATCTTCTCAATAATAAAGTTTATCTTTTGGCCTTTTCCATTTATCCCTTGGATTGTGTTTTTTATTGTCCCAGCTAAATAAAATTGGCAATCGAAAAACTCTTGATGGAGTCTAAACAATCTTAACCATTTCTGTTCTGCGTCAGTTTTTAGTATCAATTTTGTTAACTGTAATATTGCATTCAGAAATCACATCTTGAATAAAGTGGTACTTGACATCTATGTGCTTAGTGCATTCATGGAACATCTAATCCTTTGCTGGATGAATTGCACTTTGACCATCACAATGGATTGTTGTCATCTTCAAATCTTCGCTGATTTCACTAACTAACCCTTTCAATCAAATTGCTTCCTTTATAGCATCAACCATGGTCATATACTAGGCCTCTATTGTTGAAAATGCAATAGTCGCTCGTAAGGTAGCCTTCCAACTAATTGCACAATCTCTAAGAGTAAAAACATATTCAATAATCGATATTCTTTTGTTAAGATCACTGGCATAGTCAGAATCAACATCACCAATCGCATTCCCTTTACTTTTACCAAACTCCAAACAAATATGTAGTACTCTTCAAATATCTCAATATCCACTTTACAACTTACTAATGTTGTTTTCAAGGATTAGCCATATAATAGCTAACCATACTAACAACATGTGCGATATCGAGACGAGTACACACCATTGCATACATGATACCACCAACATCATTATAGTAGGGAACTTGTGACATATATTCTATGTCCTCATCAGTTTTTGGTGACAAATCAATAGAAAGCTTAAAATGAGAAGCTAATGGAGTACTTATTAGTTTTGTGTCTTTCATCCCAAAGTGCTCTGCAACTTTCTCTACAAGACTTCTTTGAGTTAAGTAGATTTTACCGATAGTTCTATCTCGCTTAATTTCCATTACTAAATTTTTCTTTGCTTCTCATAGATATTTAATCAAACTCACCATTCAACTGATTCTTTAAATTATTGATCTAAGACTTATTTTTAGTAGCAATTAACATGCCACTAACATATAAGAGTAAATAATCTCAAACTCACCATTCAACTGATTCTTCAAATTATTGATCTAAGACTTATTTTTAGTAGTAATTAACATGCCACTAACATATAAGAGTAAATAGATATATGAATCATTAGATAAATTTTTGAAATAAACACAACTATCATAATGACTCAATGTGAAACTATGCACCATTATAAACGAGTGGAACTTCTTGTACCATTGTCAATGTGACTACTTTAAGCCATATAATAACATCTTGAGTAGATGAACATGATCCTCTTTCATTTTAATATCGAAACGTTTTAGTTGAGACATATAGATGGTTTCTTCAGCTCCATATGTAGAAACACAATCTTCATATCTAATTGCTCTAACTTGAGATCAGGAATAATAACTAAACCAAGCAAAACACTAATAGAACTATGTTTAACAACAAGTGAAAAGACATCATTGAAATCAATACCTTGCACCTGACTATAGCCTTTCGCAACCAAATATGCCTTGTACCTTACTTTCTTGACCTCGGGTATGCCTTCCTTCTTCTTGTAGACCTATATACATCTTACGATATTTTTTCCAATAGGAAACCTTACTAATTCCTAAATTTTATTTTTATGAATAGACTCCATCTCTTCTTGCATAGCTACTAACCACTAACGTGAATCACACTCGAGACAACTTTATTATATGTGAATGGACATAAGATCCTTCGACCTCTTGTGCACCGACATAAGGTATGGTAATACAATCATCAAATTTTGAAGGCATTCATCTATTTCTTAGCGGTCTTCCTCTGGCGATGGTTTCAATCTTTGTCTCATTTGGGTTTTCATGATTTTTGAACGGGGCCTCCAGCCTAATACCTTGCATCCTTTTGTTCTCCTTAGAACTCTCCACCTTTGTGTCAAGACTAACACTTTGATTCTATGTATGAAGCATGATATTCTCATAAAAAATGAAATTTATGCTTATTATGGATTTTGGAGTCTTTAGATTAGTAAGTCAGACTCTGTATCCTTTACACCATTCGAAAAACTAAAAAATATGTCCTTTTGGATCTAGGTTTTAACTTTTCATTGTTTCAATGAACATAGACATGACATCTAAAAATACACAATTCAGAATAAATAGCAGGTTTACCAGACCATACCACTTTGGGAGTTTTACACTTGATTAGCGCGAATGACAAACGTGTAATGCCTAACCCCCGGCCCAACAGGAATCGAACTGAGAGCGAGGAGTCACAACATGACTAACCACAAAATACATTAATATGAAGACATAAAAAACTTGTTTAATCTATAACCTATTCAATTATAATATCTCAAGATAGAGGTACAAAAATTTATAAAAACTACATTTATAACATTTTAGGTTCACCTATTAATCATCTATATACACGGGATGTTATGCCATAATAATAAGTTACAAACAAATGCAAATAATTTTATTTATCAATACTTTAGAACTATACAAAATGCCACAGAGATCAACCAGTATTTCAGCATGTTAACTCATATTATACAACGACATACCAATGCTACTTTATCAATTAACCATAACAATTTCATTCTTATTTTAATAACATAAGTATGAACCTAAACATGACTATAGCACAATCCCTACTATCCGTGCACAACTTAATAAAAGATCTAACATCATCACATGACAGCCTACTCGGAAATCAATTATGGCGATTGCTTAAATCAATCGAACACACACTTAAGGCATAATTTGCCAACATCAGTTCACAAGTTTAAATTAACACTATTGTCATAAGTTAATTAATGATAAATTTCCTACGACTCTAGGTGAAACGGAAACAACTCTAGACCAAAGTCCCAATGGACCAAAGTCTCTACCCTGGACCAAATTCTTAACTCCTGACATACGTCTGTGGCATTATCTCTCGCCACATCCATTGTCCAGGTGTTCGAAGCACTTCTTAACCCCTAAGAGGCTTTTTCATCACCTATTAACTCGATATCTAAAGGGTGTTATTTGTTTCACTTTTCAATTAATCTAGTTTAAATCACTTATCATAACACAATCACAAATTAGCTCAAACAACATTTGAATCACACACAAAAAATCAATACCGAGGGAACTTACATCTAATGCAATATCAATCACTTATATAGCTACTCACTAATCACAATATTAGATTTTATTTTCCAAGCCAAAATATTAATATTTAGTCTCCATTATCACAATCTAAACAATCAATAACAAAGATAACATAGAGGGCAAAAACGGATTTACCAATCTTGTTGCACTATCTAAAATAGATCAAAGGTCGCTGCTTAGTTGTCCTCACATAACTTGGTCCCCTAGACCAAAAACCGAACCCAAATCTTCAATTTCGACATATTTTAAATATTAATATTATCAAAGATCAATTCCAACTCTCACACACATTAATACTCATTTTAAATTGACTTTCTTTTAAAATGTATCAACACAAAACTCTTTTTTAAATCGATTAAAAAATGGGGTAGTTCTATTAATTATTGGGGGAATCAATTTGTAACCCTAATAATTTGGATCACTAGCACCTAGTTATCTTTACTAATAATGGAGAACAATATCTGGAGTCTATCAAACAATAGTAGTTAAAATAATAATTTACCTGGAACACTTCATTAATTCAAAACCGAGAAAACCCTTCTAAAGCAATTGGTTATTCAAACCAATTTTGGTCCTAAAAGGTAATAGAGGGGAAAATAAGCAAAATTAAATGTTTTAGGTTCAAAATCATGAGATTTGTTAAAAGAGTGCTCACTTACCATGTTTTAGAAAAAGGAAGAGGATCAACTTTAAACAGTTTTCGAAACTACTTCCCAAAGATTGAGTAATGAAGTGAAATTAAATGAAATGAAGAGTGAACTTCTTCTATCTATTAGAATATGAGTTGAGTTTTGGGAACTTGCATGTAATGTTGAGGAAGAGTGGAGTGTTCTGTTTTGTAAAATAAGAGATGATAGTGAGTGATACGTCATAAGTGTGGAAATGTGAGGGAAAAATATAAATGGAATGAGTTATTATTAGTTGGGTCCAATTGCTTAGGTTCAGACTCTTTCGAGGTCCAATCTAACACTAGATCCATACTAACTTGGACCAGAATTCCATAGTTACAAAAATCATTTCGAATCCTACACGCATTAAAATGTTAAAATTTATGAATGAAAATAAATAATTTTAAACTTTAAGATGCTAAGGATAAGAATATTGAAATACTATGGAAATTTTTAAAAGACGACTCTAACCTCTGATTAATTGATTTCCCCAATACTAATGACATGCGCCCGGACAATACTCGCAGTTTTCTTATATAGAATTTCTAAAAACATATATTTTCAAATAAACACTTTAAAATATAATAGTTAAAATTATGAACAAAAGATTTAGGTCGGATTTTCGAACGTTACATAATAATTCACTAAATAACAGGCTATTGCAACAATCTCAGCCCAAAAATCTTGCATTAATCCAAAATTACTTAATTGACAACAAATTTTTTTCAAAAAGGTTCTATCCATGCGTTCACTTACACCATTCTGTTAGGGAGTCCCGTTAACTATGAGATGACTTATTATGCCCTCTTTCTTGTAGAATGAATTGAATTATCCACTACAGAACTCTAACCCATTATCAACCCTAAAGCACATAACTTTCTTCCAAGTCTAGTTTTTAACTAATATCTTCTAATCTTTAAAGGTCTCGAAAGCTTTAGACTTATTCTTCAAGAAATAGACTCACATTTTTGTTGAAAAATAATCAACAAATATCATCATGTAACTAGAACCACTCTTTGATGCAACACATGATGATCCCCAAATATCTAAATGAATATAATCTAACATATCTTTAGTTTTGTGTATTTCAATCCCGAAGCAGGCTCGTTTGCGTATACAGAAAATACAATGCTCATAAAAATCCAAATTGGATATATTTTGATTATCTAGAAGACCCTTTTTACTCAGCATTACCATGTCTTTTTGACTCATATGTCCAAGTCTCATATGCCACAACTTTGTAGTATCAGCTTCGCTTGATATAGAAGAAATAAAAGCGAAATCGATAATGGTAGATCCTTTTAGATAAAATAGCCTACTAAATTTCTTCGCCTTCATAAGCACAAAAATACCTTTACTAACATTCATAACACCACCTTCAATAGTTTCATCTAATGTAAATAATGAGATAAGGTTTTTCTTAATATTAGAAGCATACCGAACATCTACCGATGGTCGAATCACACTGTTATACATCATAATCTTGATGGAACCAATACCACTAACTTTACAAGATTGGTTGTTTCCCATTAACACAACATCTCTTTCGGATTCCATAAAAGAAGTAAACTATTCTCTATGTTGCATAGATAGATATAGATGAGCACAGAATCAAGAATCCACCCTTGATCAAATCTAGTGTTATCGTCAGTGACTGTATAGACATCACAACCTTCTTCCTTATCTTGCACAACAATGGCTTTTCGAGGTTTCTCTTACTTCTGATTATTTTCTTTATTCTTTTTTAGAAGATTCTAATAATCCTTTTTTTTATGTCCATTTTCTTCTTACCATAATTGCAAACCACATGCTTGGACTTTGATTTTGATCTAGAGTGATTTTTACCAAGTTCTTTAGATTTGGATCTTCCTCTAATCACCAAACCTTCGCAGGATTATCTACTTGGTTTTTGGACATTTGATTATCAAATAACTTATTCGAATAGAGCGCCAATTTGACATGGTCTAACCTTAGAGTAGTATTGCTATAGATAAACACCTCTCTAAGTTTTTGAAAGAATGAGGTAAATAATTAAGTAATACGAGGGTTTGATATTCATCTTCATACTTGCTGTCCATATTAGATAGATCCTGAGAATTCATCAATATGGGACTTGATCGATGTACCTTTTGCCATCAATAGGTTGTATAAACAATGCTTGGCAATCAACTTTGTAGTGAGATTTTTTGGGAGATATAGAGCCTCCAATCTATCCCATAGTTCTTTTGGAGTATTTTGATCAATAACCTTTCTTAAAATCTCATTAGACAAACACAATCAGAACGTGGATAATGCTCTCTCAACTATCTCTACCATATTCTCTTCACCCCACGATTTGGGTTATTCTTTTTTCTTCAAAAGTGTCTTTTGCAATCCATGATATGGTAGAATCGCTATCATCTTGACTTTCCACATAGCGAAACTCATGTTTTGATCAAACTTCTCAACAGGGGCGGAAGAAGGATGGAGATTGGGGAGACATCAACCCCTCCAAGATTTTTAAAAGTCAATAAAACTATATAATATAATATTAAATATAGATAAAAATAAAATAATAATAATAATATAACTAAAAATCAATATTATACATTAAAATGGAAATAATATACTGATATTAAATTTTTTTTAAAAAAAAGTTTGACTTTATTAAGTAGGATCCATTTTTAAATTAATAAAATAAATTAAAAAGTAGAGATATCATTAAAATTTTCTGGGTCAATCAAATTTGATTTTTTTTTTAAAAAAAAAAGATAAATATGAAACTCTCACCTCTTATCTTTATTGGTTTCATGTTTCTATTCTTAGAATTTATATTATTTATCGATCAAATACAAATCTAACAATTTGCAAATAGAAGACATGTATTTAATGAGATTTTATGAATGAATCAATTTCAGTAAGTTTTCTTTTTATTAACTTTGTATTTATTTATTTATTTTTTTAATTGTTAGATTTTGATTTAGAAATTTTCTATTAATTAGGATGTGAGGAAGATTTTGATTCTCATGTATATGTTGTGTTATGTTTGTACTTAAATTAAATTGGGCAATATTGATTCTCAAATTGAGTTTTGTGTTTGTATTTAATTAAAATTGGATAATTGTGATTTTGATTCTCAAATTAGGTGATGTGCTTATATTTAAATTAAATCGGGCAATTTTGGTTTTGATTATTAAATTAGATGTTGTGTTTGTATTTAAATTAAATTGGCACAATTTTAATTCTCAAATTGGGTATAATAATAATAATAATAATAATAATAATAATAATAATAATAATAATATTATTATTATTATTATTATTATTATTATCTTGTTTATCCTTATTTTTTTCACATAGGATCGTTAGTTTCATTTATCATTTTTTCTATTATTATAAAAATATATATAATTATTGTTAGTGACTATTTAGATTGTCTTCCGTTAAATGTAGATTTTATAAGTTTATTACTCCATTAAAATGTGGCATGATAAACTTATGATAAAGTAGTTAAGAGAATAGTTTTGATATTAGCCGTATGATTTTAATATTAAGTACTGTTATATATTAGCCCGCCCCTCCAGGATAGAATTTCTGGTTCCGCCCCTGCTTCTCAATATCAAACTTTGTTAATGATATTGATGTATTGATTAATCTCAACTTATGCGTTGTTACCAGTTTATTAGGAATAAATGAAATAGAATAGCGCCAACTAGAGTAGAAATAAAATAACAAAATAATAGAAAGTAGAAAGAGATAGAGAAAATTTAACGTGGTTCAGCTATGTGCCTACTCCATGATGGAAGATAATAATAATCCACTATAATAATAAAAGGGATTACAAGATATCACACAAAATAGTCATAAACAGTTACACTCAAATCTCTCACATCAAAGCACCCAAACTAAAACCATAACTCACGAACGTGTTTCCTACAATCACCATGCGTAATTTTCACCAGGACTGGATGCTTTATTCTTTACAAGACACCTGTATTTATATTGATCACAAATCCTACTTTCCTAATAGTTTATTTTCAATAAAAAAAATAAACCCTCCAAATAAAAAAACAAATAAATAGAACATAGATTCAAAACCAAAACAGAAAATCCTTACTAAATAAATATTTCTAATGAATCAAGTAATTCATGATTTCTTATGATTTAAAGGATTCCAGCTGATTCTAAATGGGTAACATGTCTAGTTCATTTAATAAGCGAGCCAAATTTGTGTTGAGCTATCTAAATTTCATTCAATCCTTTCACTCATTAAAAGTTTTTTATATTTCAAAGTTGAATCTAATATTATTTTATATAATTTGTTATGAAAACACAAACTTTTATATATAATTTTTTAAATAAATGATAGATGAGTAAATCCACCTGTCCATTTAATTCAACATATTGAATGAGGGTTAATTTCAACCAATTAAATAAATAAGCTGCCACAAATTAATTCATTTATTAAATAAATTGAATCACATAAGACAATAATTTTATAATATTTTCCCCCTTAATTTCACATATATATTTTTTATATTACATTTATATGAATTAAATTAAAAAATTATTCAAAATTTATTTTTAATTTATAAATTTCCGAAAGTTATTATTATTATTTTTAAATAACTAAAATGACACAATTCTCATTTCCCAGTTTTACAGATCTTTTGACTAGTATTAGAAAGGTGGAAGAAAAATGAAATGTACACACTACCTTAAACTAAGATGGTCGATAATTCCACAATTAGATTTTAGTAATATAGTCCTCAATGGTTGGCCTGTGTTTCGAACAATTTGTATTATGGTATTGATGAAATCATTTGGTGGACCAATTTCTAGATTCCATATCTTAATTTAAACATAACAGTGAGGCATGTTTATATTACTACATGTCAATGATATAAGTATACATCTAAACCTTTTTTTGACATAAATATAAACTTTTAAAATATTAAAATTACTTATATATATAATTTTAATTGTTGATATATATATGATTCCAAATGAAAACCATTTGAAAATTCACACAAGTTGACACAGGAAAGAGGACTTTGACTATTAATGGAAAGATGGAGAAAATGAAATGACCTTAAATTAAGGTAGAGTTGATAATTCCACACTTAGCTGTTGGTCTGTCTTTATATTATTACAATTTGCATTATGATAATGTTTATTGTGTTGAGTGGATACAATTAGATTTCATATTTTAATTCAAGCATCATATTGAGAGAGACATGTTTTAGTCTTTCATTCAAACTTATTCTTATTAAAAGTTGTGTTTGATAAAAAATTTCGATTAATACTTGAAATAATATTTATTTTTTAAATTAGTTTGCTTTTTGAAAAATTAACAAATAATTATTTTTAAATTGGCGTTTTATTTTTCAATTAGTTAATTATGGTCCAGTTTGGTAATAAACAGTTAATGAATTACAATATCAGCGGGATTCAAGTATTACATTAACAGTTTGACAAACAATTAACCGATAGCATAATACGTATCGATAGTTTTCTGCATAATCAATTTGTATTACTAGAAAAAGTCAGAATTGCTACAGTCAATTTTGTAATTAACACTGTCTTAACTACTAAAATTAGATCCTAATTTAAAAAATCATAACAAACCATAATAGTAAAGGAAATAATTTTTAAAAAATATTAAAATTAAATTAGTATGACATATATGAGTATAAAGTTAAAAGATACGCTGGATATTAGAATGTGGAAAAACAAATTAACTAAATTTCTAATTACAAATACAAATTTTATATATAAATATCTATTATAACTAAATTAAAAAAAATACTAAATTTCATTTATTTTATCAAATTTGTATCAAAGCATCAATAGCTAAAAAAAAAAAATTATAGCTAACAATGCAATTGTTTTGCTTAAATAGTTGCTACATCATTGCTACAAAATATTCATAGTTAGCATTACTATAGCATTGTTATGTAATATCTGTAACTACATTCTATTCCATTATGGCGTCAAAATAATTGCTACATATTGCATCTATAAATATCATCGCTACAATATTGTTATGGATTTTTCGTAGTTACATTTATCGCCATGTGGTGCCAAAATAATTGCTACATATAAAAAATTCATAGCTAGCTTTACTACAACATTGTTATGGAATATTTGTAACTATATTTCCTTCCATTATAGTGCCAAAGAAATTACTACGTATTATACTATGTAGTTAGCGTTACTACAACATTGCTACGAAATATTAGTAGCTACATTTTCTATCATTGTGGCGTAAAAAAATTTGTTGTGTATCAAAATTCGTAGTTAGCATTACTACAACATTGTTATGAATTTGCTACATTAACATTTTAATTAAAATTTAAATAAATTCTGTAGTTAATTCATAATAATATTATCCCTATATTATTATGAAGATAATCTGTACTAAAAAATTTCGTAATTATTTTAACATTTCCTTTGTCTTGTTAGATTAAGTTTGGAGCCATCTATAAACTATTAAAATTATCTAGTTAGAGTAAAGATTAGAAGTAAGTACAGGGGTTAACACCTATTATTGTGTTATAACTATAAAATAACTATTGCAATAATTGTTACTGGATGATGCAAATTTTTTTTTTAGAGTTCAGTTATTAGATTTTTTCCAACTTTATTATTTTTTAGTATGTTTTTTATTAAGTTTTTTTATTTTTTTAAAAAAATACATTTGTAAACATTTTAAAAAAATATATATATATATTTATATTTAGAGTTTTAGTCATAGTGTTACACATTATTCTTATATAATAATAATAATAATATTTTAATATTATTATTATTATTGATTAAATACATTTTTTATGGTCATTCTTTTAAATAAAATTTTAAGTAAAATTAAATAAAATTATCAATTTTTTAAACTAAATGTAAATTAATTAATTAATTATTTTTTTTTACATAATTTAAACATTGTTTTAATTCAATGTATTAAAAAGAATAAAATATATAATATTTATATTTATGTCATTTAACTTTTATTAATTAATGAAAATAGTAATTGTATTAAATATTATTTAATAATACTGAAAATATTAATTAAATACTACTAAAAAAAGTAAAATATTAAAATCTATTAAAAACAATAAATATTGTGCTGATAAATATACTCCATGATTCAATAGGATATTCTAAGATTTTTTATTTTTATTTTAGTAGCATTATAAACAATAAGAAATAAAAATTGACCTTTTGACATAGTGGTGGAAAATCAAAGCAATAGGTATTCATTCAATTGCTATATATAGCCTTATGCACTATACACAGGAATGGAGCCACATAGTGGGCTAGCCCACCCTAGCAAAATCCAAAAAAATATATATATATATAATATTTATAATTTGTTAATAATAAATATATAAATAGAATAACTATTATAATAGTTATATGTATAATTTTAATTTTTAATTCTAAATAAAAGAAACTATTTAACAATTATACATAATATTTATTATTTTTTAGTGATATTATTATAAATAGAATAAATATTATAATAATAATTATTAAAAATGTATATATACTTCTAATTTTTTTAAATAAATAAATATATTTAAAAACTAAAATCAAATTAAATTTAATATTTTCATTTTACTTTGATTTAAATTAAATTTCTACCTACATACATTGTTAATTGTTGTAAAAAAAGTTAGAAAAGAGTAGATCTATCCAAAATTAACTTTCGGAAAAATGCGTATTTATTAGCCATATTTAAAATAGTTTCAATAATTATATTTGTAAAAGTTATTTTCATACTAATAGTGATTTAGTTTATTAGAGTATGTTTAGCATAGATTTTCAATTAGACGTAAAGTCAGCTAATAATTAATAGGGAGTGTTTGGATCCATTAGAGCATCTCCAATGTTCTACTTTGTTGAGTCCCAACTCCTCATCTCTCTCTTACCTGTCAATTAATTAGTTGGGATTCAAAATCAAGTCCCACCCATTGTATTGTATTTAAAAATTTGGGACTGTTCCTCTGTCATGGGATTGTCCAAACTCCTTTTGTTTTATTTATTTAATATACTTCCTCCGTTTCCAAATACTTGCAATATTTCATGTGGGCACGCTGTCCGATGTGTAACTTTAACCGTAAATATCTTTAATAATATACAATTAAAGATTATATGAATTTAATATTTGAAAAATAGATATCAAGACGAATAAAATAAGACTCCACTTGACTATAGTAAATAGTGCCTAAATGATTAACCTGTAATTATTAATTACTAACTAACTAGCTAATAATTAATAGGGATTGGGGATGGTAGGATAATTTAATTTTTTTGTAATACCTTAGGAGGTATAAAGAGGTATTGGTAGGATTGGGTCAACCAATGAAATAATTGTTAAGGGACATACTCTTAAAAATTAAGAGGTCCCTTAAAATATCTATCTGGATCTCTATCCATTAATTTTATCTTTTAAAGGATCCAATAAGACCTAAGTATTTTAACTATAAATAATTTATAATTCATTACTACTAAATTAAAAATTTATATATAAAAATAATAATTTTAAAAAAAATTATCCTACCATACCACCGGCTCCGCCCGCACCTCGATTTAAAATAGTCCACCCTACCATAATTTTCTGGCTACGTCCCTAACTATACATCAAATAACAAAAGAAATAAATTAGTCCATCTACTTGAATGGAGTAAGAAATATAGAGTACAAGCCTTGGACATACTAATAAGTTATGCAAATACCACTGAATTATTTTCGAGAATAAATTACTAATGAATTTTTATAAAACTATAAAAGAAAAATTAAAAAAAAAAAATCAATTTTTCAAACCATTAACCAGTTCAGTGTATTCTCATACGATACGAACCAAATAGCTATTTAACTGCGTAGAAAGAGTTTGAATATGAAAATAAAGTGGCTTAAAAGTTCAATAAGCATGTAAATTTACATACATATGAACAAATGTAGCACACAGTAAACAAAAACCGTGAAGTACCCAAAGCATCCTCCACGCCATGCCAAATACAGAACAGAAACGAAGACACGTCAAAAGTCAACATTCAATAGTCAACCCAATTAAACAAGTCTCTGTTCCAAAAGCCGCCATTAAATAACACCCCCACCATCATCATCACCAAATCCAAATAAATATCCCACCGTCTCACTCCCCACACTTCCACAAACCCAAAAATGTCCATCTTCTTCATCATCTCCATCTTCCTCCTCCTCAACATCTCTCCATCATCCTCACAACAGCTCCAAAAAATCTCCACTTTCACCTCCACCGACACACCCTGGACACCAAACCAGAACCGTCTCCTCCTCTCTCCCAACTCCACCTTCGCCGCCGGGTTTCGACCCACACCCACTTCCAAAAACCTCTTCACTTTCTCCATCTGGCACCACAGCTCCTCTGCCGTCGTCTGGTCGGCTAATCTAGACTCCCCTGTTTCGACCAACGGGTCTCTGTTCATCAATAACGGTCAACTCCGTTTGGTCAACGCTTCTGGTGTCAACATCTGGCCCAGAAACACAAACTCAAATTCAAATTCAAATACCACTTCACTTCAATTACTCGATGAAGGAAGCTTAGTCTTTGGAGACTGGACGAGTTTCGATTTTGTGACAGACACGATTCTGGCAAACCAGAGTATCGAAAACGGCACCGTTTTGACTTCCAAAAACGGGAAATATCGGTTTCGTGACGGGAACAGACTTGTGTACATTCCGTACAATGAGAGTGTGTATTGGGTTAGTGTTAATGGGTTTTTAACGCTTGATAAAGATGGGAAATTGAGTAAAGAAAATAGCGATTCGATTGTGACATCGGATTTCGGTGATGGGAATTTGAGAAGATTGGTTCTTGACGACGATGGGAATCTGAGAATTTACAGTTTCGATTCCGGTAACTGGACCGTGGTTTGGCAAGCTGTGTTCGAATTGTGTACAATTCACGGCGTCTGTGGACCTAATTCGATTTGTGTCAACGACGGAAACGAGAAACTGAGCTGTGAATGTCCGTCGGGATACAAATTGAAACCAAACAACATCTCCAATTCAGAATCTTCTTGCGAAATCAAAACACCGTTAACGGATATTAACCACACGAAGTTTCTACGGCTTGATTATGTGAATTTCTCAGGTGGGTCCAATCAGACAAATCTGGTAGCGAACAATTACTCGGTCTGTGAATCGAGTTGTTTCAAAAACCCGGATTGTCTCGGGTTCGGATTCAAGTTTGATGGTAAAGGGTATTGCGTTCTTCAACTCAATCGTTTGCTTTTCGGATACTGGTCTCCCGGAACAGAGACTGCTCTGTTTTTAAGGGTTGATAAATCGGAATCAGACCAATCAAACTTCAATGGGATGACGAGTTTGTTGGATACGACATGTCCGGTTCGGATCAGTCTTCCTTTACCTCCGGAAGATTCAAACACGACCACTAGGAACATAGTTATTGTCTGTACGCTCTTCGCTGCCGAGCTGATTTCAGGTGCTCTGTTTTTCTGGGCTTTTTTGAAAAAGTATATAAAGTACAGAGACATGGCTCGGACTTTTGGGCTTGAATTGTTGCCTGCTGGTGGGCCGAAGAGGTTTACATACGCAGAGCTGAAATTAGCTACCAAGGATTTCTCGAACCTGATTGGTAGAGGTGGGTTTGGTGATGTTTACAGAGGTGAATTGCCTGATCATCGTGTTGTTGCTGTCAAGTGTTTGAAACATGTCGCTGGTGGCGATGCAGAGTTTTGGGCAGAGGTTACTATTATTGCTCGGATGCATCATTTGAATTTGGTTAGGCTCTGGGGTTTTTGTGCTGAGAAAGGGGAGAGAATTCTTGTTTATGAGTATGTTCCAAATGGGTCGCTCGATAAGTATCTTTTCAAACGGGTCCGGGTCGGATCAGGTAGAAAGGGGGACGAAACGGATCCGGATACTCCGGTTTTGGATTGGAGTATTCGGTTTCGGATTGCGCTTGGTGTAGCTCGGGCGATAGCTTATTTGCATGAGGAGTGTTTGGAGTGGGTTTTGCACTGCGATATTAAACCGGAGAATATTCTTCTCGGAGATGATTTTTGTCCGAAAATATCAGATTTTGGATTGGCGAAATTGAGGAAGAAGGAAGATTTGGTTAGTATGTCGCGGATTCGAGGAACTCGTGGGTATATGGCTCCAGAATGGATTAAGTCGGATCAAATTACTTCTAAAGCAGATGTTTATAGTTTTGGAATGGTATTGTTAGAGCTTGTGAGTGGGAAGAGGAGTATTGAAATTCAAGCATCGCAAATGAATAGTGAGGATTGGTATTTGCCGACTTGGGCATTTGAGAAGGCGTTTAAAGAGATGAGGGTGGAAGATATTTTGGACCTTCATATTAAGAATTCGTATGATAGTCGGTTGCATTTTGATATGGTTGATCGTATGGTTAAAACAGCGATGTGGTGTCTTCAGGATCGGGCAGAGGCGAGGCCATCAATGGGAAAGGTCGCTAAGATGTTGGAAGGGACTGTGGAGATCACCGAACCCAAGAAGCCCACCATTTTCTTTTTAGGAGATGAGTAAATGTAGATCCCAACATAAATTTACAATAAAATTGTATATTGTGGACTGCTGATAAGTATTGAATATTGTACTTTATAATCTCAATAGTTATAAATGAGTAATGCTAGAGAGCCTATTTTGTTATGTCTACTTTCATTTACCTACTCTTATGTGACAATACATGATTGAATATAAATTTTATAATAATTAATGAATTAATATCTTCATCTAATCAACTCTTGCCATATAAAAGTAAATAGGAAAAGTAGATACAAAGAGTAGACTACTAACAATTACTGTTTAAAAATTGAGTCTAAAGTTTTGAATCAATTTGAGTTTTTGATTTTTACTTACAAATTTCAAATTGGCATAATTCTAAAATAGGTGATAGAGCAAAATTGAATTTGTAGAAGGTAAAAACTAATATGAATTAAGTAAGGGCTCAAGCCCAACAGGAGTCTAGGTTATGCTAGAAATCTAAGTTTAACAAGCTTGGCCCATACTGAAGGAATTAAGTTGTGGAAGGAAGTTATATTTGAAGGCAATGAGGCATTAAGTCATTGAAGACGAGTATTCTCCAAAAGCTCAAGAAGAAGTTTGAAGTTTACAACATGAGGCTTTCTTATAGTCAAATATCATTTGAAAAATTTCTAAGATATTTGTGGCGTTTGAACCAATCCGTTTTCCCTAGTCTATGCTCAAAGAAGAATCCATTAGTTCTACAAGCATGTGAAGACGTCTGAAGAGCTCATGTAGTGCCCGAGAAGCTTTGAGTTGCTTGTAGCGCTCGAATGGTCAATGCCTCGTAGTCTATGCTTAAAGAAGATTCCAGCTGTGCTAGAAGCATGCGAAAATATCTGAAGAGAACATATAGCCCGAAGATACTTCCTTTTTCTAGCTAACGCTTGAAAATATCTCCATGAATTTATTATCGGTCGAAAAATCATAGAAAGTCTACTCATAAATGAAACTGGGATAAAATGCGCTAGAAATAGATTCATGAAAATGATAGTAAATATGAGTGGGTTCCATGAACTAAATGCGAAGGAAGTTTGAGCAAAACAATAAAGAGTTGTAAATACATATAGATATATCAAATGTAATTGAAAAATGAGCATCATTAAAACCTTAATGGGAAATGAGCACCTCATACATCAAGAGGTGGGTTAGAAGTTATATCTTTTTAGATGATGTATGTTCCAACTTCCACTTCTTTTCCTTTCTTTGTTGCTAGCTTGCACTCCTGATTCAACCACTTGCTTAATCTCTTATTCTAGGGGAGAATTTTAAATTCTAATGGTTGATTCCCAAAGTTAGGAGGTGTTCGCATTTTTTTCTTCCATATTTGTTAGTTCAATCTTTTTTTCCTTTTATTTTTCCTCTCTTTTTATATCGAGCGTATTCTCAAGAGTTCGTGATGGGCTCCACAAAATTTTCCATTTTGCTTATTTTCCCACTTTTGTAGGAACTGTCTTCCTTAGAATAATATTGATAATTCTCATCCTCTTCTACGGAATCCCTGTGATCTCTTTTGTCTATTGACTCCTCAAAATTGAGGACCCACCTTATTTGTGGTGGGTTTCGTACTTATTGGACTTTAAAAGTGAAGAAATTTTCTAACTCTATTCTCTCTTATCATGTTTTTCAGCGCACCCCTTTCTCTATTCGTTCTATCGAATGCTCATTCATTCTTTTCCTTTTGGTCCAATTGTGCTCCTTGAGGTCCATATTAGATTTTTTTGAGCTTTTCCTCATTTCTTTCCTTTTTTTTTGGCGCTTGTTAATCCTTTTTTCCCGATATATTCTTATAGGTTTGTGTTGTGCTTTTTAGAATTCTCCCTTTTGCTCATTTACCTCTTTTTTCGGAACTACCTTCTTCCTTGAAAAAGTATTGATAACCCCTATCATATTCTATATATGGAAGCGCTTAAAGATATCAGATTTTGGATTGGCGAAACTAAGGAAAGAAAAAGGATTTGGTTAGTATATTACGAATTCAAGAGACTCGTGGATACATGACTCAAGAATTAATAAAGTCATATTAAATTGTGTCTTTAAACGAATGTTTTTTAGTTTCTAAATGGTACTATTAGAGCTTGTGAGTGGAAAGAGCGGTACTGAAATTCAAGCATCACAAATGAATAGTAAGAATTGGCTTTGCTGAATTGGGCTTTTGAGAAGGCATTTAAGGAGATGAGGGTGGAAGATATTTTGGACCATTATATTAAGAATTTGTATGATAGTCCGTTGCATTTTGACATGGTTGATCGTATGGTTAAAATAACAATGTGGTATCTTTAGGATGGGGTAGAAGCGAGGCCGTCGATGGAAAAGGTCGCTAAGATGTTGGAAGGGACTATAGAGATCATCAAACCCAATAAGCCCACCATTTTCTTTGTAGAAGACTACTAAATGTAGATCCTGTTAGGAAAATCGGGCTTGTCGCAGCGGAATTTGCCTCGATCAATAATAAGTAAACAAAATAAAAGACAAGAAACAAAATATTAACGCACTAGGATTACGTGGAAACCTAAAACGCGAAAAAACCACGGACGTCAGGACGGACATAGATTTTCACTATGTAGAAAAAGATGTTACAACCATAACCTGAAAACACTCTCTAACTCAATTACAAGTCTCACCCAAGCTCACAAGAAAGAAACTCACAAGACACTTAGGATCTCTCAATTTTGTGTCTCTACAATTGAAGACTACAGCATCATATTTATAGTGAACCATGACTTACTCACCAAGTAAATCATACTAAACTAGGAAACCTATTATTACTAGAATTTCTAAAAAGGAGGAAAAAGATTCTTTCCTAATTGCAATTCTAATAAGCCATAAATACAATTCCTAGTCAAATATAATACTTCCAAAATAGTCTTCAAATCTTTTACTTCTAAAAGAGTTTTCAAATCTTTCTTAGCTTCCAAATAAAGACTAGTATATTGAATACCAATTTTTGTCAAACCCTAACAAACCATCCCTTGACAAAAATTCCCTAAACTTGTGTCCCTTAAAGACGACCGTGACTCTATATCGAGTCATCATATCCCACCATGAAGATATACACACTTAGGAACCATCAAACGATCCATCCCAAGATTTATTCCGGCACATGTCGATACAACCCTTGCTGATTAGATCATTGTGCAACTTCCTTAACTGACTTTCAAGAAAGTTCATCAGCCATCGACATCTTTTTCACCACATAACCGCATTAACGCCAGTCCAATGCCCATGTGTAAAACTTGTGGCCGCTAGAAGTACTACATCCTCTTTCATGACACCATGGTGGTTAGCGACCTGCCATGATGATGTACCCATTCCTCATTAGAGGAAATCACCTTCATTAGCTTCTAGCAAGGAGACACATGGAGTATCTCCATCAGCGGAGTCCTTTGCCGAACTTGCTCCTTTACAATCCTTCCTTAGATGTCCCTTTTGTCCACACTTCCAACACAGGATTTTCTTCTTGGAGTACCCACTCTTCCCATTCTTTTCTCGAGCCATCAGAATTGACTGATTATCAGAGTTATTATTTTCACTCTTCAGTCTTTTCTCTTCAGAGATCAACTTATTCGCAACCTCTGAAAAACTTACCGTCGAGTTTCCATGCATCAAGATCGGTTTCATGTACTTGTATGAATCGGGAAGAGACCAGATCAATTTCAACGCCTTATCCTCGTCATCAATCTTCACTCCAATAGACTCCAACTCAGAGATTATCCCATTGAGTTCAGCAAGATGATCAGAAACCTTCATACCTTCATCCATCTTCAACAGATGAAATTGTTCCTTCAGGTAGAATCGATTGCAGATGCTTTTTGCTTGGTACAACCCTTCAAGTCTTCCCCAAAGTTCTCTTGCAGAAGTTGTTCCTTGAATATTCGCAAGAACATTCTTGGCCAGACACAGTCGTATCAAACTTGCAACTCTCTCATCGAGTTCCTCCTATTCATCGTCACTCATCAGGGATTTTTCGGACTTTTCAGACTTCTCTTTACCAGTTTCTTTTTCACCAGAGCTTTCAGAGACTACCATTATTGTTCTTCCCTTCAACGCCTTTTGCAATCCATGTTGGATCAGGATATCTTTGACTTGTACTTGCCATAAGCCAAAATTGACTTTTCCATCAAATTTCTCCACATCGAATCTTCCGGTGTACATCTGGTTTGTAGACATGTTTACTTCAACAATCGAAACTCACACGAACCTCGGCTCTGATACCACTTGTTAGAAAAATCGGGCTCGTCGCAACAGAATTTGTCTCAATCAATAATAAGTAAACAAAATAAAAGACAAGAAACAAAATATTAAGGCACCAGGATTATGTGGAAACCCAAAACGGGAAAAAACCACAGACGTCAGGACAGAGATTTTCACTATGTAGCAAAAGATGTTACAACCATAACAAGAAAACACTCTCTAACCCAATTACAAGTCTCATCCAAGCTCACAAGAAAGAAACTCACAAGACACTCAGGATCTCTCAATTTTGTGTCTCTACAATTGAAGACTACAACATCATATTTATAGTGAACCATGACTTACTCACCAAGTAAATCATACTAAATTAGGAAACCTATTATTACTAGAATTCCTAAAAAGGGGGAAAAAGATCTTTCCTAATTGCAATTTTAATAAGCCATAAATACAATTCCTAGTCAAATATAATACTTCCAAAACAGTTTTCAAATATTTTACTTCCAAAAGAGTCTTCGAATCTTTTACTTCCAAAAGAGTTTTCAAATCTTTCTTAGCTTCCAAATAAAGACTAGTATATTGAATACCAATTTTTGTCAAATCCTAACAGATCCCAACCCAAAATTGTAATAAAATTGTACATTATGCAATGTTTATAAAAATAAATCGCAAGTTAAAAGTATTGCATATTGTACTTTGAGACTTAAGAGTTTACAAGTAATAATTTATTTATTTATTTATTTGTTTGTTTTGTTTTTGACTTATAAAATTTTGAATTGGAATAATTCAGAAAATAGTGTTGGAATATCAAACCCAATACTATGTTGATAATAAAATATGATAATGTATTGTATATATACTATTTAGAGAACTCGATTAGTATGAGGTATTTTGGATGGTGGAACAGAAAAAACAATTCCATGGGGATACATAAATAAAAATTGAATTTATTTATTTGGAATTTCTATAAACATTATTTATTCGATTTTACTTCCATGATTGTACTTATAAAAGTAACATATTTATTAGTCTTCCATTATTTCTTAGAGTTGATTATCTTTCACAATATAATAAATCGTATTGGAATTTGTAATAAAGAAATTAATAAAGATTTATGTAAATGCTATTGTCAAGATGGCATTGAAGCTTGAGTCTCAAGTCCCACTAGAGTTGAAGTTCAACGCTACATGTTGTGTTCAGCAAAATCTGACCAAACTCGACCCATTTAATAAACGTGATTGATTCATGTTAACTCTTATTAGATGGGTTGATCCATATCTAACCCGTTTAATTAGATGAGTTGATCTGTTTAATCTATTTATTTTAAAAAATTAAATTAAATTTTGTTAAATAATAAAATTTTATATTATAAATTATATGAATACTATTACAAATTACAACATATATAATTTATTACCCAATTAAATTTAATTATAATGCATACAACATCAAATTACATTAAATCAAGAATAAAAATTTACTAAAAAAAAATCTTAAAAGGATTAGTGAATTGACTCGAATTTATATAATTCAACGCAAACTGTTTAACCCAATCTATTTAAACTCAATTAAAACTCACAATAAATAAATTTGTTTTGGGTGGATCAATCGTAACCCAAATTGTCACACCTGATTGGCTTAACTAACCTTTTTATTTAACCAAATGACCACAAAAATGAGTTATAATGAAAATTTACGTGAGTTTGAGAATCCAAATATATTATTATTTTTATGGAAAAAAATTCAGGAAGTATTTCATATTGTGCTTTACAATAGCATTGAATTTACAAATAATTAACTTTACAAGACGAATAGTTTAAATAAAAGGTAAAATAATTTTTTTAAATGTACCTTTTAAACTTAAAAATACAATTATTCTTAAAAATACAATTATTGATCTGTTTTTAGAAATTTCTAAACATAATTTTTTTAAAAAAAATAGTTTTAATTTAAGTTTGAAAAATCTATAAAATGAAATTAATTATTATCTAAAATATACCTAAAAATATTTCAAGAGTAATTTTTATTTTTTTAATAAAATTTTAAAAATATACCTAAAATTTTAGAAAATAAAATTTCCAAATAAAAATATGGTGCATAGAATTTTTTATTATTTATTTATAAATTTTTAAAAATATACCTAAAATTTTGGAAAATAAAAATTTCCAAATAAAAATATGGTACAGTTGGAAAAGAAATAATACGAGATGAAACGTGTCAATGTACCATTGTGAAGCCACGTTGGCGCTGGCACACACTAGAACTACCAAATTATCACTAACAAAATTTAAACAAACTTTTATGTAAACTTAAATCGATATTAATGAAACAATATCTCCAAATTAAAAACAAAAATAAAAAAACTGATAAAATTTCAGTCTCTTTCCGGGCTCCTTCCTTTTGTATAGACATGGATTTGCGATCTTCTGGTAGAAAATTCTCATTTGATATTCTCACTAAAGCCAACTCCTTCGACGACGCCGATGGATCCAATTCAGATCCGACCCGAGCGAAGTCCGAAGACGTCACTTTCCAGATGTCCAAAACTCGGAAAAGGAAGAAACACAGGAAGAAGAAACCGGCGACTCCGCGAAGCGACTTCGCTGTAGTTCCAGAAGAACCGGTCGACCGTCACCACGCTGCCGTCGCCGCTGTTTCAAGTGATTCGCCTTTGGAGAAGACGATCGAATTGGATTGCCAAAGCTACGTGACTTCCGGAACAGGTACGACTGTCTGTACAGTGACGGCGACTGAGAATGTGTATAATAACAAGGCGGAGCTGAGGCAGAGGAATTTTAATGGAAGTGAGGAGATGGAGGAGACCTCCACGTCGCCGCCGGAGCCGCAGCCGCAGCGATTGAGTGATGTGAATGGAGGTGTTGTTGTGACGAAGCTGGAGACGGCGGAGTCGTTGGATTGGAAGCGGTTATTGGCGGATCGAGACTCTAATTGTGAGTGAGCGAACTCAGTCTTCTGTTTCTTTTTGCGTTTTTTTTTTCTATGATTGTTGTATGTTGATTGTGTTGTTTGGATTTGGATATTGCGTGTGTTGTTGTTCAGATTGCTATTCGGTGACTATGTCACCGTTGAATTTCATTTGGGAAGCTATGTGTGCTGGAAGTGCATTGCAGAGTACAACGACGTTTGCTGATGAAAAGGAAAGGGAGAGAGTTTATGATACCATTTTCCGGTTGCCTTGGAGATGTGAACTGGTAATCTAGCTGGTTGAGCTTTTTCATTAGAATTATGTTTGCATAGTCATTTTCATGGTCATTGTAAAGATTCTATTATATATGATTTTTTTTTTTTCTCAGCTCATCGTTGTTGGCTTCTTCGTCTGCTTCGATTCATTTTTGTCATTGTTAACCATCATGCCAACCAGGATTCTAATTGCACTTTGGAGACTTCTAAATCTTAGGTTAGTTATTTTGTGTAAAGACTTTTGTGATTTTAGATTGTAAATTGTATATTCATTCACCTTATTTGAAGGTTTATTTAAGATTTTGTAGTTATATCTCCATGTTGTATATTTGCTTTGACATGTTTTTAGCCCTTTTTTTTTCAATATCTTAAGCCTCCAAAATAGCAGCAGATAACTAAAGTTTGATTAACAAGGGTTTGGGGATTAAAAAAAAAAAACTGAAGTGTTTTTTTAATTGTTTTACTTGCATAGTGGAGTCATGATATGCTAATATATTTACAGAATAACCTAACCATACTTGTGGCAGGCAGTTCAATAGGCCTTCTGCAGCTGAGCTGTGTGATTTTGCTTGTTTCATTGTGCTGGTTTGTGGAGTAACCCTTTTGCTGCAAACAGGTGTAGTAAAAATCTGCTTCCTCATCTATACGGCATTGATACATGATCCTCACTTGAGACCTTGCTGACTTGTTGCACAAGTATATCACTTAAGTTTTGGCACCGAGCCTAACTCTTGTAACATGCATGGGAGTGAGCCTCCTATTATGAGCTTATTTTTCTAAAGAGGTCAAATTTAGTTATTTGAGGATATAATTCTCTCATGTAACACAGATGCTGTGCATTGAGTTATGGCAGACATTTCCTTTATGAATATTCCTATCTTTGTGGTTTAAATAATTTATTTTCTTTATGATGTCATGGAGGAAAGAACTTTGTTCATTTAAGTATACAGTATATAAGGATAAAACAGTAGGTTATATGAAATGCTTCTGTCCATTTACCATGTAACTCTGAGAGGGTACAGAGTTCATGTTAAATAAAGTTTGGTAAGCGTGCTTAGTTTATCTGAAGACATTTGTAAAATGTTGTTAAAATTTATCGTCATGAACTGGTTGTGCATGCATGTTATTTATTTCCTCTCATTAGCTTGGCCATGAATGTATTGTACTATATATGGGCTTTATTTAAAATCTTTTTTACTTTATTTAACTTCAGATATCAGCCTAATTTATCACATGATTCGGGGCCAGGGAACAATCAAATTATATGTTGTCTACAATGTCTTGGAGGTGAGTATTCTAATTTGATGAACATCTGTTTTTGTATTATAAGGTTATATAGGGTTTGATATTATTAGTATGTTAGGGGAAGTTATGTTCCTGTTAACTGAAGTTTTTTAGCTAGATAATTCATCAAATGGAGTGTAGCTTTAAATTATACCTCTTCTGTCTTAATGCCCTTCTGGATAATTTCATCGATTAGAACTTAATATTATCACATCAGATATCTTTTTAATTGATGAAGGTCAATTTTGAAAGTAATCAACATTATACAAATGTAATAATCAATTCAAAGGCTGCCCCTCTGATTGGGGTAGAGGTTTTGTTTGTGCTACCTTTTTCATAATCAACTATTTGAGATTGTATTCTCACACTCAAACCATGATCTATGAACCACAAGGAACTGTTTCGTAGTTTCTTATCTTAGATTTACCCAACACATATTCTACGATGAATAAGAATGTTATTGCTAGGATAGGTGCCGGATGAATTTAATTTTGTTACATTTAGCTAGAACTTGTCTAAAATGAACACTTTTTTTTTGCTTTTTATTTTCCTCTCATCAGATATTTGACAAAATGTGCCAAAGTTTTGGTGGAGATGTATTGCAAACTCTATTTAGTTCTGCTGAAGGACTTGCAAATAGTTCAGAAGAGAATGTGGGATTCTGGCTTTGGAGATTCCTTGCTGACCTAGCAGTAGCTACAGCTTCTTCAAATATCCTTTATGTTTCCATGATTTTATTTATTTAGTTTTTCTTTTAAGCAATCCTTTCAAGTATAATCATCCAAGTTCGCTCCTTGACTCTTCTTACTTTTCCATTCTTTTATTTTATTAGTTCAGGCAATAACATTATCGACATGTATAGTTGCTCACAATAATGCGCTGCTGGCTCTGCTGGTATCCAATAATTTTGCTGAAATAAAAAGCAATGTATTCAAACGCTTTAGCAAGACCAACATTCACAGTCTGGTGTATGCCGGTGAGTTTGAGTCTTTTGTACTTGCTAGTTTTCTGGGTTTTCAGGATATTGGTGATTTTCTTTTTATTTTATCCTTACATGCAATATATTTGGGCTTGCTAATTTTAGAATATTGCATCTATCTACTGATATCTTTAAACAAAACCTGCTTGAGTAGGTTGGAATGTTTTGTTCTAATGGGGTCTTATTATTCTAGTCACATGCTATTTGCAGTTAGCTATATTGACATGTGTTGTCAATGCACCTACCATATAATATAGGAACTTTACAAGTTTTAATAGGAACTTAACCAGATGCAACGACTAGGACATGACTATTTTTCATCAAATGTCAAATTAAGATTGCTCAATGTCTTCATGTGCAAATGGTTAGTCATAGTAAGTGGATGGACTGATTGTCTATAAGTGCAATGAAATTGGTACATGTTTGGTTTGCTTTGATACCTAGGCAAGGCTGGTCTGACCTCTTCTTTTCCCAAGTAATGATTGGCAGTAGGGAGAAACAAACAATTTCCATTTGTTTTACTTTTGTTAAAGAGCTTTTCGTTATTACTCATAATTAATTTTTCCTGTCTCTATTTTTTAGTGAGCTCCCGACTGCATATGAAGCCAATATAATTTGAAGGGGAGAGAATTAATTGTTGCTGTAATAAAATAGGATTCTTAGATTCTTTATAGTTGAGTCTTCCAATTTTAGGACAAACTAACTGACCATTGGTAAAATTAATGATTTGAGAAATTGACTTGTAAATTTAATCTTCTTGCTATTTAGATTAGATTTTAAGAAATCCAGTTTATGATGACACTATCAATTCTTGACATTTAGCCTCTTGAAAATTCTTACACATGGTTGTTAAGTCTCATTAAATAGTTTTTAGTCTCTTGATTGTTAATTTCCTTGACTTGTTATTATTGTTTCTTTTCATGCTGAACGTCTCTCATATATATATATATATATATTTATTTATTTTTTTTATGCAATTGTTCATAACAGATTCCGTGGAGCGATTTCACATTTCAGCATTTCTTTTATTCGTTTTGGCTCAAAATATTCTGGAGGCTGAGGGTCCATGGTTTAGAAGTTTCTTATGTGTAAGTTTACATATTGATAAATGTATAGCTATTAAAACATTTTAGTAGCTGAACTCGTCTATTTGCTTACTTTTTTTTTTTTTCATTTGTACACTCCACAGAATGCCCTCTTGGTATTCATGTGCGAAATGTTAATAGATATCATAAAGCATTCATTCCTTGCCAAATTCAACGACGTAAAGCCCATTGCATACTCTGAGTTTCTAGAAGACCTTTGTAAGCAGGTATTTGCAACATTCATTTCCATTGGCTTTTCTGCTCCTTTCAACCAGCATGCATATATATTTCGCGCTAACATAACTTTCACAATCTCTTCAGACTTTGAACATGCCAACTGAGAATGGGAAGAAAAACCTCACTTTTGTTCCCTTGGCACCAGCTTGTGTTGTAAGTTCATTAATAAATTGAACCGGAGTTGCCAAAATTTCTTTATCTAATTTCGAGTATGGCATTGCCTGTGTCCTCAGGTTATCCGAGTGTTAGCTCCAGTTTTCGCAGTTTCCTTACCTTGCAACCCTATTTCATGGAGGCTTTTCTGGATCTTTTCTCTGTCTGCATTAACTTACATTATGCTCGCAAGTCTGAAGGTGATGATCGGCATGGGACTGCGAAAACATGCTTGTTGGTATGTAAAAAGGTGCGAAAAGAGAAGACACCATCTCCACTACGATTAATCTTCGTCAAATCTTCTTCAAATCAGAGGCTTTATGCGGAATCTATCCTAGTCATCGGACTATGTTGCAGCGCAGCAACCTTCTAGGTGGTTTTACATGGTTCATGAAAATATTGGTCATGCAAGCGCTGGATAGGCCATTTGTCTAGTCAATACATGGTTTATCTCCTTTGGATTCTCCAATTTTGATAGAGAGAGTTTCTTCATACCTGAGAGACCACAGTTTATACTACTAGTTCACAAATTTTGCTCACAGATAAAATTTGTAATTTGCTACTCTCAAATTTGTTTGAAACCAGTCGATATTATGGTTAGTAAAGTAGCTGCTCTGGCGTTTTCTTTTGTTCAAGTTCATAGACTATTTCTTTATATCAAATACAAACAGTAGGATACAAAAGTTTTTAGATCATTTTATTGCAAATTCAAAAGTTTGGTTCACACTAATGAACTTATAAGTTATGAAGTTTAATTTCACTTTATGGAGTTAGATGCTCGATTTTCAATTAAAAAAAAAAAAATCACCGTCGAATTGTCACCATCTTTCTTCTACCCTATTTCTTCCTTTTCATCTTTTATTCCCATGTTCTGCCCCAGTCCCTAGAGAACCCAAGGCACGAGGCTCAAACACCACGTTAACAATAATATTGATAAAAATATGTTTTACTTAAATTTTAATAAGTTAAAAGGTAAAAAGATAAAAAGATAGAAGTTACAGACAACAAAGAAAATCTTTTAGGAATACTTTTAAATATGCTCCATATTGTTTTCTCGAGTGTGTTTTTAAGAATAAAAATCATATAAGATACGTATACATAATCAAATGATAAAATGTTCTTTACAAGCACTTTTCAAATACATCATAGATCAATTTACAAAATTATAAACTTTGCAAAAACACGTATATTTATTTATCCATGTTAGAGATGATATGTTTGAATAAGAAAAGTTGTCCCACATTTCTCATACAAATGGGTTGAAAACAATATATAGGATAGTTGTGTAGATGGTTGTTGAAGAATCAATAAAGTTGTTGGGCCTTATTAGAATAATAATATTAATAATCAAAGATGGGCCTTGGGGCTCTTGGGGTGTGTATAACCTATCAAGTGATATAGTTTTTGATTTCAAAATGTAGGGTTGTATCCTGGAACAGACTCCCACGGCTTTCTAAGCAATTTACGAGAAGGGGAGAAATTCTGTTTAAGGTCATTGCTACAGCAAGCCTCTACTTTGTTTGTTTAATTTAATCTTGTTGTTTATAGTGTTATTTGATTGTCTGTTTTTTCCAACAATCCATAGATGCACCATGAGAGCCTTGAGTTCTGCCTTACTCGATTGATCCTATTTACATAATTTGTAGGGAAGGAAAAAAAGAGAAAAAAGAAAAGGTCAGACACACGTCTGGTTCTCATTTCATATCCCAAATAATCAAACACATATGCTCTTACCTTTACGTCGAAATGCAATGTGTATACATTTCTATTATGAGCATCTCTAAGCTCACCTTGTTTCATAGAAGGCAAACACGTACATTCCCTAGCACTCATGCTACATTCATATTCATTTCATGATTGCTCATCTATTGAGATAATCAAGTCATACAAATCCTTTAACCATTTATGTGCAAGAAAAAGATCGCTTATCAAGCAATATATGCACCAATTATTAATCAAAAGTTCAACCAATCAATTGAAAAAGTTAGACAAACCATTACTCCGTGGCCAACCTTACACTAGGTCTAACAAAGTGACTCGAAGAAGACTTAACCCAAAGTACCATCTCCGATATTAAAAATAAGAATCCTTCATTATATTCCTATCACTCATATATACAAATGCATGTATTAAACATGATAAGAATTCATTTCATAGCTTATTCTATTTCTCTCTCATAAAAGGGATGCAAAAACATGGGTTTATCTGTTCTGCAAATAACATTTCTCATAATTTGGTCAATTCAAATTATGTATCATAAGGTCGGACATATGAAGTATAAGTGTCATTTTATAAAATGTAGGGTTTGAACCGGTTCCAATGATTTAAATTTAAAAAGTCGAAGATTGGCCAATAAAAGTCACGGACGACTTGCTTGAGAACTTGTATATCGCCAAGCATGTCGTCTGATTAAAAAATCACTTTCAAATATTAGGGCAGCTGACTTACCACGTGACTTGCAAGTCGTGAAACAAGTCGTCTGCTTGTAAAAATCTGAAATTTTACACACTTGAAGGGTTTTTGAAATATGATAGAAAAATTGAACTAATAAATTATTCATAAATCATATTTGAATAATAGACATTGGTATAAATTCATATCCATCGACAGCATTCAAATCGGAGTTCCGACGAAAGAGAACGAAGTCTAAAACGTCCACTAGTCAAAATCTAAATTCCTACGAGCACTTTAAGGAGTTTTTAAATTTTAAATATGAAAAACAGTCTAGTAAATTATTAAAAAATTATAAATAAATAATGAGATAAATGACATATGACCCCCTGTACTTGGCTGTTTGTTCCGTTTAGCCCTCTATACTTTGTCTGCTACCATTTAGCCCCCACAACTTAGCTTTTTTTACGATTCCGCCCTTCTGATATGCAATGTGCCACATGTGCGTGACGTGACATGTCATATGTGTTAAATGCTATAATAAAATTTTATTTTACCCCTTATACTTAACATTTTTGTCACTTAACCACTTGTACTTAAATTTTTTGTTCACTTAACCCTCATTTCACTTTTTTTTTTTTTCAACTAGAGTCTTTTTATAAATTTTTTTTAGACTATCAAATAAAACAATGAAATTCAAATTAAGCAGTCAGTTATAACTTTAATTAATTTTTGAAAAAAAAATAAAAATAGAAATAAGCTTATAATTTTAATAAAATTGTATATTGGTATTTATTATAAAATTTTATACAAAACTTATCATATAAATTTAATATAAAAATAATTTATACAGTAAAAAAATAATATAAAAATTAATAGTATGTGTAATTTTATTTTTTTAGTTAATTATTAGGGTGCAACTATAAAAATAAGGGGTTAAGTGATAAAAAGGTCAAGTATAAGGGGTAAAATAAAATTTTATTATAGCATTTAATACACGTGACATGCCACATCATTCACATGTGACACATTTTTTATTAGAATGGGCGGAATGATAGAAAAAAGCCAAGTTGAAGGGGTTAAATGGTAGCAGACAAAGTACAAGGGGCTAAACGGGACAAACAGCCAAGTATAGGGGCCACATGTCATTTATCCCATAAATAATTGACTAAAAAATGAACGCGTGGCTGCAAACAACATCAAAATCAAAGTTCAAACGAAGGAGAACAGATGTTTTAAAGTTCAATATAAAAACCAGAAATTTCAAGTGGGTAGACAACTAGCTGTGCGACTTGCAAGTCGTGAAGTTAGTGGAGGCGATTAGCTAGGAAACTTACAAGTTGCGGAGCAAGTGGTTTGGCTATAAAAATTTTGAAAATACAGATTTTGTTGATAGCTTCCCAGACTGTTCATCTGCGCAACTTGCTCAGTTCCGAAATGTAATCGAACGACATCGAAATGCAACTAAATTTCAAACATGTTATCTGTGATAATCAAACATCACATACAAATAATCCAATCAAGAAGTGGCAAAACCGTTTGGGCACATGACACTGCACAATTGGCCTATCTGATCAACTTGTTACGACGACATAATACTAATTTAACCAATAAAATCATTTGTCATCAAAGCTTATCTATAAACCAGTTATGCATCAAATTAGTTTCAAAACATATTAAAGCAATTGGAATCCATTACTTAACATGGAGTGGTTAGACTAAGGGGTTAGCTAAACAAACATATATCCATACATATCATGATCAATGACGGACTTAGTATAGAACGTGGGGTTGCATATGCAGCCCCACTCGTTAAGAAAAAAAATTAGTAATATAAAAATAAAAAGATAAAAATTATTATAATAATTCATAGTAAAAAAAATTAAAAAAAAAACTTCACTCAGAATATGAAGAGACGTCTAATTGTACACATAAGCAATACATATCATTCTTCAATCCATCTTCTCTCTCTTTGTTTTTTCTTCAATCCAACTTCGCTTTTCACTCATCATTCTTCTTCAATTTAACTTCTTGCATACAGTCAGAAAGTAGTTTCTTTTCACTCATTATTTTTCTTAATACTATTATAGTAATTTATGTTTTGTCTTTAATTAATATTTGATTTTTTTCTTCAATCATATATAACTATATTATTGGTGTAATAATAAATATAATCTCTTTACTTTTCCTTTATTCTTTTTATTAAATTGTGTTTATTGAAAATTATTGATTACTTTGTTTCTTGAAATGATATCATTCTAGTGTATTTTTTATACTATTACTAATACCCAGATGTAATTTATTTTCTTTTTCTTTATTTTTCTAAAACTACTATGTTGTGTTGTTTTATAGAAAAATAGAAAAATTTGATTCAGTACTTTTATTTGTTATTATTAGTTTTACTTTTTTTTTTCTTAAAATTTTGTTTTTATCATGTTTGTGTATATATATGTTTGTTTATTTTTCGAACTTCTTAATTTTTTATTATGATATTAACACATTTTTTTACAGAACATGATACTTTATTATTTATTATTGAATTTTATAACATGCTAATGGAATGATGTTTTATTATGGTTATATTTATCTTTTATGTGTTTGTTGATTTAAATTTAGAACTTAATTTAATTATATTTTACAATAAATATTCCATTTAAGCTCCGTAATCCCATATTTCAAATTCTGGGTCCGCCCCTGATCATGATCATACCCTAACTTATACCATCAAGCTATTATAGCATTTCACCACAAGATTCAATAGTAAAACATTAAAAGTAGTATTAACCAATTCTAGTTTGATTGAACCACTTTCAATTATATATCAACATAGTTAACATCATTTGACCATCTTGTCATTATTCATGTTTCACTACAATATCATTTAACATCATAAGTAAGATCAAAGTTCAATTTAAGTTCAAAACACAATATACTTGTTTTAAATAGTTGCCATTAATTCTAACTTCTATAGTGAAAATGAGACAGAAATGTGTCGAAACCTCAGTAAGATCTGAAGATCAACACATACAGAGGGTCCGAAGACCAAATAGTATATTCAAAAGGATCGGATTGATGCCACTGCATCTAGAAAGGACTGCCGCCCTAATTCAAGTAAGCAACATTTGACAGAGTGCAAAATATGCAATATTTAAAGCTAATTTCTCTTATGATTGTTGGATTAAATTGATGGTTTTGGTACTTAATTGCTTTATTTGATATTTTTGTGCAGTTTGTGGATCAAATTACAAATTTGAAGGTTTATGAGTGCCGTAGAGATAATTTGTCAATTCAAAGTCCACTAAGTCAAAGTTAAAGGATCTGAAGAATCAATTTTTCTTATCAACGATTTGTTTAGTTTATGTTTTTTAGTTTAAAACTTTAAGTTAGATTTTATCGGGATATATTTAATCTCTCCTTATTTTTTTATCTTTAACTTTTTGGTTTAAATAAATGTTTTCAATACGATGTAAGGGAGCTTAGTTTTTATTTCTGAGTTTTTAGGTTATTCATTTTCTCTGTACGTAGTTTTTAAAATAAGGTTTAACTGTGCTCATTGCATCTCAAGTTGTGCCCTTGGCACTTAGCTATCCTCATAGTCAGCTAAACCAATTTAATTCAGTAAAGTCTTCTTTCCAGTTTTATGTGTTATGAGAATAGGAAACTTGTAAAAACTAATCCAACAAATTTTTTTCTTAAGTTTATAGGTCTCAATAAGTTCTTATAAGTTTTTATTCCATGTTAAACTTATTTTTCATCAAACAATCCTTCATTCCAAAATTGTCCTCCACTATTCATTTTATTTACAAATTTAGTAAGTAATATCATTAAATGAAAAATAAAATGTGGATAGATGAAACTACCCTTTTCCCAGTTCCTCATCGCACCAACTTCACTAATTTTTAATTACGACCATTACATCTTCTTGAATTCAAGCCATTGACACCCAAACTTCAATCTTCTTATTATGTGGTTAAGGTGGTTGCTACTATATGGTGACCTTAATAAGCACGGACACAGTCTGTAAAGGATATGAAGAGATGCTACATTCCAGTATCCAAAATCGTGTTAGTTGATGCCTATACTTTGAACCGACCTAAAACGCTTTTGGCCATTGGAAGATGAATTAATACGTAGAGGCAAAATGTGTCCGGGAAGAGCCCAAACACTAAGGTCGACCCTAGACTCATGCTCTGTATCAGTGAAGGAAAATAATGTTACTCGTGAAGATATCTATTTCAATCTGTGATAAATTATTAGCTATTCTGGCATCGCACTCTTAAGAAATAAATCAAATCTAGAGAAAAATTGCGTTTCAGGTGGAGCCTAGAATATGGTTCCCTTCACAGATGAAATTGGTTCCCTTCACGAGTAATGTCAGTGTCTTTCACGGATCAAATTTTCTCCTGTAAACATGGTAAGAATTTTTAGTTAACCATGAAGGAAAGCCACGAGAAGAAATGTGAAACTGAAGGTTGGAGATAATGAAGTTGTGTTTGAGGAGTGATGGTGGATTAGGTGGGTTCTGTAAAAAAAAAAAAATTATAATACTATAATGGGTAAAACAGTAACTTCATACTTTAAATGAGAGTTAGTTTTGAACCTTTATATTTTATAAATATTTTTAAATAATTCAAATAATTTTAACTAAATCAAAAGGGTAAAAATGTCACATGGATCGTTATATGAAAATAAAGTTTTGAAAAGACGGTTTATAAAAATTAAACTTTTGAGGCCCATAAACTTAAAGCAAAGTTTACTAAGGCCTATTTATGAAAGTTTCCCTATGACAAATTTATGTTAATTGTTTATGTCTTCGGTATTTATAAATTCTCTGTGTTTATTGGTTTCCGGTTGAATATATTAGTTTATTTAATTGATTAATATGGCCAATTAATTAATTAATTAGGTTAGTATCTTGCTAGTCAATAGATTAATACGTAATCGTTTAATTGATTTGACTTAAGTAGCAATCAGTGCGATACGTCGTGCTGTGGGAATTTTATAATCATATTCAAATAAGCATCTTGTTGACTTGTTTGGTATGAATTCGAGTCTTCCTGTTTCTTAATGCGATCTTCGGTTGAACCTGTCAGGCGCTTGTCGGGGTTATTGGTAGATTACGGGCTGATTAGAAGGCGCTTGTCCGGTCAGTCTAATATCTAAGGAAAGATTAGGTTGTTAGGCGCGATGTCAACAACTATAACCGGGTTTATTGAATTGATAAAATTTATTTTAGTTTCAACGATCAATACAAAACTGGTTTGATTGACTTTGTTGGATTGTTTACTTTATTTGATTTTTATTTATTTATTTTTAGTTGTTTTTAATTAAATCAAATCTCAAAATCCCTAATTCCATTTGTTCACTAAACTGGTCATTCAAAAAGGTAAAATCAATTACTGTTCTTTGTGGGATCGACCTTGCTTGCCGCTACTACAGTTATTAGAAGGAAATAATTATTTATTTTTGACGAATTCGACACATGTCAACATTTCAAGCCAAGTTTCACATATTCATGAGTCGAAGTATACTTCTAGGTTACCTATGGCATATGCCAATATATTCAACTATAAGTAAACTAGACTAAGGATGTTTCTTTATGTGATTAATTACAAAATTTACCATTTCCATTAGGGAGATTTCCAAAAACCCACCGCAGGTTTGCAATATTAGCGAAAAAACAACAGCTTTTTCAATTTTGGCCAAAAACCAACATTTGGATGGTTTCCATCCATGTTACTATTCATCCGTCAGGAATGAACAGTAACAGAGGGTATTTTTGTAATTTTACAAATTTTAATTAATTTCTTTTTTAAAAAATCTTTTTTTCCTTTTTTTTTCTTTTCTCTTTTCTTTTTTTTTTCTTCTCTTCTCTTTTCTTTTTCTTTTTTCTTTTCTCTTTCCTTTTTCTCTTTTCTCTTCTCTTTCCTTTTTTTCCCTTCTTCTTCACAGATTTTTTTTCTCTCTCTCTCATTCTCCTCTTCTCTTCTCTCTTCCTTTTTTCTTTTCTCCTCTTCTTCTTTCCCTCTCATTCTCCCTCTCTCTATCACACTCGATCTCAAATTCACTAGGACCAAAATTTGAATGAGGCATCGGGTCATGGTGAATTTGGGATGGGGAGTGATGGAGAGAGGGAGAAGGAGAGAGAAAGAAGAAGAGGAGAAAAGAAAAGAGGAAGAGAGGAGAGAAGAGAATGAAGAAGAAGAAGAAGAGAGAGAAAGAAAAAAAATTGTGAAGAAGAAGAGAAAAAAAAGGAAAGAGAAAAGAAAAAAGAAAAAGAAAAGAGAAGAGAAGAAAAAAAAAGAAAAGAGAAGAGAAAAGAAAAAAAGATTTTTTTAAAAAAATTAATTAAAATTTGTAAAATTACGAAAATACCCACTGTTACTGTTCATCCCTGACGGATGAACAGTAACATGGATGGAAACCATCCAAATGTTGGTTTTTGGCCAAAATTGAAAAAGTTATTGTTTTTTGGCTAATATTACAAACATGCGGTAGGTTTTTGGAAATCTCCCTTTCCATTATTATCAAAACAGATGTAGTACAATTAACATCTTAGATGTAAATGTTCAAGATATTACCAATTATGATCATACGTCACCAATGCAACAACATATACATTTTTATAGTTCCAAAACAATACATACACATACATGCACCAATTTTCAAGTTATGTTATCATGTTCAAGTCTCAGTTATCATCATTCACCTTAATACTCATCAAGAACATTCAAGCAAGGATGCAAGACAAAACTTAATTCTCTTTCCTATTTTCATTACATTCACATACAACATGGATGTAATCTATCCGATCATTCAACTCAAAAGAGTAGAGAGAGAGAGGGGGGGTTAGCTTTGTAAATTTAGAGCCTTAAAGACACCAAAAGAGTGATTAATACCCTCTTAAAATGTGGTCGAGAGAACCCATAAAGAGCTTGATGGTGGTTGGAAGGATTTATGTAGAGAAATGAGAGTTAGGGTTTGGTTAGAGATGAGATAAAAATGTGTGAGAGGGAAGAAGGAGAAGAGAAGAAGAAAATGAGTGTTGATGGGTGGGGTGTGAGGTAGTGACACATTATAAAGGCCTAGTTTGGATTGGGTCTTAATTGGGCTAAATCCAATTTCGAGTCTGTTTCAACTGAAACTCGATTCCAACACCACTTATTTTTATATTTTGAATTAAAAACCACCATCAATATTGAAAATTTGAAAGTTTCCGCTAAGAGGGGCAAAATGGTAATTTTATCAAAAATTGAGTTTTTGACTCAAAATTGATAATTTCCCAATTCTAAAAACAATTTGGATTCTACGCTTCCAATTGAATTAATTTTCAATTTAAAAACCCGCTTTCTGTCTCAAAACCCATTTTAAAATATTTAAATTCAAATTAAATAAATGTTTCGATCCTAGGCTTTTCATTTCAAAATAATTTTTCTAATCTCATCATTCCCCTTAATAGTAATTTCGATTTATTCCAATATGGAAATTATCAAAAATTAAACATTAGAAAATTTCAAATTGACCCAAAATTTTATTCCCAACTTGCGGACTTTACGTTGTCATTCTGATGATTATATTTGATCTTGACATATTCATTTTTTGTAAAGATTAGTGTGATTAATTTTAGTTGGACAACTAACTGGTATTTTTTTAAAGAGACTTTTGGATTTGTATTCATTATTGTTTTTAGTGGTTAAGATCTTGTGGTGACAATAAGAGTGAGTAGTACACTAAGTAAATGAATTAAAAAATAAATGTTTAAAATGACTCGTGGAGTAGCAAGAGCTGGGCCCAATCAAGATATTAGTTTGGTGGACCAAACCCACTTCAAAGTCAATAAACATGAACAATTTATGAGTAAAAGATCATAATCATACTAAGAAATACAAGAGAGCATCCTCAGGCATCAAGAGCGCTTGAAAATACCTTCATGTAGTAATAGCCCACGAAGGTGTGTCGACGCGCTCCTAGAACCCGAAGGCACCGCGTGCCCTTAGCGCTCAAAGGCGCTCCTAGTGCTTGAAGGTGATCTTAACGCTCAAAAGGAATTTGACGACCAGCTTGGAAGCAATATCGAGAGTGCTCGTAAGGGATTTCCACACAACATGAAGCACTTGAAAGTGTTAGGCATGCACCCTAATGATAAAAGAAAGCTTTATATGCTTATAGAGCTCAAGAACTCTTTCCTCATGTTAAGCCAATGCTTAAAATATCTCACTGAGCTTGCTATTGGATGAAAGCCTACAGTGAACCGATTTTCATATGAAAATGAAGGTGAAACTAGAGCTGACAATGGGTTCGCAAGTCGTGTTGACCTTGAATAAATACGAACCCGTTTAACTTGACATGATATCAAATAGACTATGAATCCTCAACATAAACATGACACTATTAGGAATGAGTTGACACGATAATAATTAATAAATGGGTTATTATCCAATCTAACACGCTAACATGAAACTGACATATTAACCCAATTGTTAAATGGGTCACAAATTTATTTAATAAAAATTAATTTTATTTAATAAAAAATCATAAATAAAATATCAAAATTAGCATGTAATTCTCGAATTAGAAGTTCACGTAATGATGACCGATGTATACATAGCCCATTACCTATGAATTTTTTTTTATCATGAATAAGATAACCGTTGCCAAATTCTTGCTTGTAGCACTTAGTCCATACCTTACTAAAATCTTCATTATTAATGTAAGCATCCTTAAAAATATCAAATCCCATCACTTCAATACTAATAGTGGCTAATAACAAAGCACACCTATTTAATGCATCTGCAACTCTGTTGGATTGGTCAGATTTATGCTCAATGGATTCCACTTGTTTTAGAAATTTTCCTACATCAATTTTCTCAGCTTGAAAAAAACTCATCCTCGAGTTTATGAAGTGCTTCTTTCGAAAAGAATATGTGGAAGGATTCCACCAGCATATCGCAAAATCATACTTTATCTTCTTTTATCATACAAGAGGAGTATGTTAAATCTAAACATTAGGTATTATTTTTTCTCACGTAATATGTCTACTTGTAAGGTTTTGATCTCTCCCCAATCGATCCTATATTTTTTAACCTTTTTGTCTTCACTCCTACATTGGTCTTATGAGGTCGCATATGAGAATCTAGCAATTTGATACCCAAGTGGAGGGATTTTGAAATCATAGAAATCTGTTATGGATCTTTAGAATTTAAAAAACTTTGAATTAAATTTACGACTTAATAGTTGTAAGAAGACTCCACAACTATTACTTGATGATCAAATAAAATATGCAGAGTTGAATCAAGGCCATGGAGATTTGATATGACTTGGATCTCATCATCTTGACTAGATAAGACCTCTTCATATTGTTGATTTGTTTGAGTTTGTGGATTTTGATAAAAATCTTGAATCTAATTGAATTATTGGTCATTATTGGTGTTGCTTTCCGCAATGGAATTTATTGTCTAATCACCTGGTAAGTCAGGTCGGCTGACAAAGTAAGTTTTTTCAACTATTGCATCCAACATTCCTCATATCCTTTGAAAGCTTTCTTCTATGGTGTCAAACCTCTTGTTGATGTTGGTTAACCACTCATCGCTTTGTGCAAACTTCTAATCATTGTCGGAAGTTTTGGAACCATTTGAACTATCATTAGTAATTGGATAAGGCGAAGATAGTTCGTAGTTAAGGTGAAAAAAAAACTAAAATAACTAGATATAAAACTTGAATATTATTGATCGAATAGAATTGATTGAAAACTAAATTGAATGAATAACAATTGAAAGTTTAGCTCTTTATATAGAGTTTATCTAATCCTAAACAGTTGAGAAATCTAAAAATTTAAGAAATCTAAAAGAAAATAGAAAACAATATAGGAAATATAGACTAATAAGAATAGGAAATAAGCTAGTAAAATAGAAATCCTAATAAATTAAGAATCCTAATTGTTTTAGAAGTAGAAATCACACTTGCTAAAGGAATTCTCCTACATCAATAACTAACTCGTCAACCTCCCATTTTTGCTCTATAATCAATTTTTCACCTTGAGATACTAAGTTCTATCTCAGAAAATGGCTCGGCATGAGCTCGGCATATAGAATTGGTTTAGTTTTTCTCCTTTCATTACCGATATATAACTCAGTATGTATCACGACAATATCTTAGCATTTAGCCTTAATTCGATCTTTCTTCTTGTGTTACCGAGATCTAGCTTGACAAGAGCTTCTACTAACTTCATTCTGTGTGGATCTCTAAGTTCCTAACCCTGTAGGGGCTCGACATCCAACTCGGCAACATCCCCTGTTAGTGTTTTATTGTGTAGATGTCAAACTTAGAACTCGGTATCTACTTCGACAAGTACCTTTACTAGCCATTTTGACTAGTTATCGAGCTCTTAACTTGGTAAGTAACTCGGTAACTACCTCAGTAACATTCTCTGTCTCAATTTTCTTCTTTCAATGCTGAGCTCAAGCTCTGTATGGAACTTGGCAAAGGTTGTTATCAAGTCCAATTCGAATAGTTGTCGAGCTTTGAACTTGATAGAAACATGAGAACTATCTTGATATCTCACCATGTCCTCATTTTCTTCATGTGATGCCGAACTCTGCACTTGACTTGATCTTGACATAACTCGACATCTTCCTAAGAAATGTAAAATCTTATTCATTTGATTTCTGATCCCCTCTTATTTGAATGCTTGATTAATGTTAGAGATTTTTAGGTGCATTTTTTTTTGCATGGAATTATAATAAAGACGCATGTTGTATATTAGTTTTAGAGTATTAGGGTGTTAACCAAGTATTCCATAGCCTGACGCTTTCTCTTTTTTTGTTTTTATCTTTTCCTTTTATATTAAATTTGTACAAGTGATCGAGTGAGTTAAAAAAATTAAAGAAGTAAATAAAATAGTTAGCTTGGTGTCATAACATGTACTTTATTTTTCAAGAAACTATGTTATGTTGTGTAATAATTGTGAAACTAGTATACTATAAAACTTTTTTTTTATTATTGTTAAGATATGACCTTATGACTTGACTTTTATACGTGTGCGCATGTTTTAGACTTAGGCCCACATCGTCCACTCGGCCCATGAAAGCCTAACCCTTATTAGTGACCTCTCAGCTAACAGATACGCAGTTGAGGATCCCGGATTCTATGAAGATTCTTCTGCATGGATCTCGGTAAAACCAGCTAACATTTTTTTTTCAGGTTCCTACCAACTCCCATTCAATGGATCATTTTTATACTTACTGAAACGCTGACAAAATCAACTCTCATCACATTCACATCTCCAGTTACACTCAGATGCCACATCTCTGGTCCCGATCACTATATTGATCAAGAAATTTGAAGGCTTTGAAGCCTAAGTTGTATATACTGAAGCTCTCTTAAGTGATGATTTTGGTAAGTGATTTGTTATTATGTAAGAAGAGGTGGATTTTCTTTTACAAAAATATAACTTAGAAAATTGTAAGGCCTTATATTGGGAATAAGATCATTGGATGCAAATAGGTCTACCAGAAGAAAAAGGACTTACCTAGGTCAAGAATGCAAGACACAAGGCATATTTAGTTGTAATGAGTAGGGGTGTGCATTCAGGACGTCCCGTACCGTAATTTCGGGACATTCAGTATTCGGTACAAGAATTTCGAGTACCGAATAACGTACCGAAAATTAAAAGTTTGGTTCGGGACGTACCGTAATATTTCAGTTCGGTATGAGACAGTACCGTAATACCTAATTAGTAGAAAAAAATTAAAAAATAATGTTATTTTTCCAATTTATTATTTGATCTTGTTGATAAGTTTTGTATTTGAATTAATTATCAATTTATATTGGGATAATATAACTCAGGGTACCTAAAGTTGTGTAAAATTTTCACTTAGATACTCCAACTTTTCGAAGTTTCATATAGGTACTCCAACTTGTAAATTAGATTTATATATAGGTACTCTAACTTTACGATGTTTCATATAGGTACTCCAATTTGCAAATTAGATCCTTATATAGGTACTTTATCTTTGTGAGGTTTCATATAGGTACTCCAATCTTTTAGCTCCACGTCATCCCGAGGATCTAAATGACCTGTAATTTGCAAGTTGAAGTACCTATATGAAACCTCGAAAAGTTGGAGTACCTAAGTGAAAATTTTGTACAACTTTAGGTACCCAAAATTACATTATCCCATTTTTATTTATTGTTAATTGTATTGATATGTAGATTATTATTTGCGGTTGATGTGCATAATTGATTTAAAATTATTCAATTATATTATGTATAATAGGTTAAATTCGGTATTTCGGGACGGTACCGAATATCGTCCCGTACCATACCGAATACCGAAATTCCAAATTTCATCGTACCGAATACTGACCCGTATTACAAAAATTCAGTACGTACCGTACCAAAATTTCGGGATCGATTCGATATTTCGGGATGTCCTACACACCGGGAAGCAGGCTTGAATTTTGCCTGCTTCCTAGTGTGTAATACCGGGAAGTAAAATTTTGCTTCCTGGTATTACATACCAGGAAGCAGGCAAAATTCAAGCTTGCTTCCCGGTGTGTAGTATCGGGAAGCTAATTTCAGCTTTCGGGTATTACACACCGGGAAACTAATTCAATTTTGTCTGCTTCGCAGTAGTATATACCAGAAAGCTCATTTTTTGAAAAAAAAAAAAAATTAAAAGTTTAGTTTTACAATTTTTTTTTTTAAAAAAAAAGTTTAAAAGTGTAAAAAATTTAAGATTGGGTCTAAAATTAAGAAAAAAAAAGTTAATAAAGTCTAATTTTGCTTATTTCCACGTAACTAAGATATATTATAAATTTTCAAGTATAGATACTATATAATTTAAAATAAAATTAAAAATCAATGAATTATGTTTAGTTATCAGTCAAAACTACCCCTGCTTTGGGGCTTATGTTTAGACATCAAAAAAGGGTAATTTAAATATTTTAATACCTTGATTATCGGGGATTTTCTCTCGAAATTAGACTTTTGTTTTGGCCTTTTCTCCATATAGAGGAAGAAAACATGGAAGATTGAGGTACAAAAACGAAAGTCTGAGTCTCTCAACCTGTAAAACATTAACATGACCACATTGGCAGGGACAAATAAGTAAATTCATCTCCTAATAAATAGTATGATATGAATGTATGTACCTACCATATTTTCTAATAAAAATGTAATGTTATAGTATTTATCTTGATTGGTTCTAGCTCATAATTCTAATTTTTGTATCATATTAGTGCTTTATCTTTTTTTTATTTTTTAAATTATATTGATTTATTCAAAATGGATAAGTGAATATTTGACGCTAGATGTTATATTAGACGTTGAGTTAATGGTTGAAGTATCTATTAGATTAGTTGTTAAATTAGATGTTGAAATAACAATTCGACATGAATGTTTGGTAACAACAATTAGATGTTAAAGTAGCTGTTCGATGTAAAATTACGTAAACAATATATTATTTTTTATCTTACAATGTAATTTATTTATTTTTTAATGTTAGTATTTATTTATAAATAATTTTTTCTTTTAAGATTTTTAATTTAAAACCTATAATCTTTAAGTTATCAACTTATTTAAAAATAAATAAAATATAGACTAACTAAAAAAAGTTATTAAAGATTTTAATCATATTTAATGAATAAAAATATTATTAAAATTAATCTAATTTAGTACAAATAGAAACTTCTAATATTATTAAGGGTATTTTAGTAATACTTATAAATTGATAAGGGTAAAATAGGACTTTTTTTTATTAGAGATTCATGAAAAACTACTTGAAGTAGCATTTTGGAAATCGCTAATTAAAAATTTAATTGCTAATAAAAAAACTTTTCCCAAACAGTTAAATTGCCAAATCACTAATGAAAAATCTAGTTACTATTTAAAAATCTACCTATCAAACAAACCCTGAATATTAATTTATAATTAAGTGAGAAAAAATATATAATTCTGTCCATAGTTATTGTATATATGAGTTAAAATTATAATTTTTATTTATTTAAATAGTTTGAGATAGTATTAAATTAAATATATAAAATAATATTAAAATTACTTTTTATTAAATATTTTATTTAATATATTAAAATTGAAATAAATAATTATGATAATTAAAAATTAAATAATAAATAGTGTTATTTAATAATGAATAAAATAGTGTGAAAAAAGAGTGAAGCGCGTTATTATACTTATTAAATAGGGGTGAATTAAATAGTATAAATATAATATATAACATTAAAATTATATCTTATCCCACTCTTTTAATAGGAGTATTTAAAGAAATTATGGAATCAAAATTTAATTTATGAATTTTTATTAAAAAATTTATTATAATTGAATCTAAATCTTTTAAATAAATTTAAATCTATATTTTTAAATTAAATATAAATTTATATATTATGTGCATAAGTTATTTTAATAAAAATTCAACCAATATACCATATATAAAATTAAGGGAAAATTATATAAAATAAACTAAATAAAATTTAAAATTTCAAAACTAAACCAATAGAAGTTTATTTTTATTTTTGAGCCACTCAAACTTTGATTTTCAAAAATAGACCATCACATATGTGGAGGTTCTCTTCACAAACCACCTTCACACCTTCACATATTAGTGTAAAAGATCTTCATAGAAAGATAGAATAGTCAATTTGGTTCATTTTTGAAAAGTAAAAGTTTGAAAGATTATTTTTATAAAATTTTTAAAGTTGGGCTATATGATATAAATAAAAGTTATAAAATAACAAAAATAAAAATAACCCTAAAATTAATCACTCAATGTATAACATTTTAATAAATTTTAAAAAATAATCAATTTTATAAATATATATTAATGTGAATTAATTTTTTTGAAAAGTTCTCTTAAACTATAATTAAAAATATAAAAGTAATAATATTAAGTTGATAATTTTAATATAAATAAACTAAATATAATAATAACCTAAAAACAAAATAAATAATTATAATTCATATACTTATTATTCTAATAAAAATGTCAAATTTTTTGCCAACTTCATCAAATTTTATTATTAAAATCCATAAAAAAGAAAAACTCAGGTAAATAAAACAAAAATATCTCCTTATGATATTTATCAGTTAAAATTATACTTTCTATTTGTTTAAATAATATTAAATTTAATATATAATAATATTAAAATTATTTTATATTTAATTTTTATTTAATATATTAAAATAAAAATAAATAACTATGATAATTAAAAGATTAATTAAATATAGTATTATTTAACAATAAATAAAATAGAGTGAAAAAAGAGTGGAGCATGTAAGATGTATATTTTATACTAGTTTTAATAAGTGAATTAAATAGTATGAATATAATGTACAATATTAAAATTATACTTATTTCATTCTTTTAATAGAAATATTAATAGAAATTATGGAATTAAATTTTAATTTCTAAATTTTTTATTAAAAAATTTATGATAATTAAATTTAAATCTTTTAAATAAATTTCATATTTATTTTTAAATTAAATATACATCCATATATACTATACGTGTAAGCTATATTAATCAAATTTCAACTATTATACCATATATAACATTAATCATTAAATGGATAACATTTTAGTAAATTGTAAAAAAATAGCCGAGTATATAAATATATATTTGTGTGAATTAAAAATTTTAAAAAAATATTCTCTTAGAATTATAACTAAAAATATAAAATTAATAATTTAAAGTCTATAATTTTAATATAAAATAAACTATAATAATAATAATAACCTACACATAATATTAAATAAAATTTATAATTTATTATCCAAATTATTTTAGTAAAACAATATAATATTTTACTAGTTTGATTAAATTTTATTTTTAAAAAATATATAGAAAAAGAAAAACTCAGATAAACAAACAAAAATCCCTTCTTAAAATAATACTATAAATTTAATACAATAAATAAAGTCAACCGCTAATACTAAATATCATTTTATATATATTTTAATAATTATTATTCTGATATTATATATATATATATATAAAACAAAAAATACAATATCATAAATTTAATAATTTAAAAATAAATAAATAAACACTATGCATGTACTGAATTAATCCTAATAATTTTTTTTGAACTTCGTTATTATATACAACGACGTTCCCGCCCACAACAGGACACTTCGTATTCTCAAAAAAGTAGTATCTCAAGCACGCCAATTTTTTTTTTTTCTCAATTAAAAACAATCATTAAAAAATAAAAAAAAATTAAAACAAAATCAACAACATTCCAATTCTCTCTCACTTTCCATAATCTGTCTCCAAAAAAATTTAAAAAAATAAAAATATATAAATCATTTTTTTTCTCCTTAGAAAATGACAGCAGTCTTTAGTGATTCAATTTTCTAAAAGACCAAAAAAACAGAGTTCAACACAACAGGCATGGTGAGTGAGAATTCTAACCGAATCAGTCTATTCAAATTCCATTATTCAGATTCTCAGATTCTGTTTTCTGTCTAATTTCACAGGTCGGATGCAAATTCGTGATAAAGCCGCCGAAGAAGACGACGAATCCTTTTCACTGGCTCACTACTCTGCTTCACTTCGTCTTCTTCAATGCCTGCGAACAGCATCAAGACCGGCGAAAGAATGAACAAAACGTGTTTTGTATCGATTGCAGTCGAGGTTTCTGCCGTCACTGTGAAGTCGTTCATCATCATCACCGCCGGCTTCAGATCTGCAAGTATGTTTATCATGACGTGGTTCGTCTACAAGATATGCAAAAATATCTCGATTGTTCTAGAATTCAGGTTAATTTGAATCTGATTAAGAAATTGAATTTGAAATTGAGAATTGATTTTGATTGATTAGGTTTAGTTTTGATATGAGCTTTGAATATTTGTTCTGTTTTGGTTTGGTTTCAGACGTATAAAATCAACGGAGAGAAAGCGATTCATCTGAATCCGAGACCGCAGATGAAAGACGCGAGACCGTCGACGAAATTGAAAACCGGAGGCACGTGCAACGCGTGTGGGAAGTATCTTCAAGATATGCCGAATCGGTTTTGTTCAATTGCTTGCAAGGTTTGTGAATTTTGAGATTTTTGAGATTTTTGAGAAATTTGAGAATTTGAATCTGAATTTGTGTTTAGATTATGAGTTTTGATGATTGTTGTTAGGTGTCTTTAGTTGCGATAAAATCCGGAGAATCTGATGTTGTATCATGTACAAGTGATAGAGAATCGAGTGTGTCATTCACCGATGAGCCGCCGTCTGAGGTGGTGGTGACGGTGACGGAATTGTTGCCGAGGAAAGGACTCAATAAGCGAAAAGGTATTCCGAGAAGGTCTCCTCTGATGTGAATGTGTGTATGAATTGAAATTCTCTGCTGAATTTTTTTTTTTTTTGTATTGATAAATAAAGGAAGAAAGAAAAGGGGTTTTGAATGAGAAAAAAAGTGAAGAGCATGCTTTTATGGTTTCAATTTTCTTTTGGGATTTTTTGATGATGATAATGGACCTCAGTGGTTGTTGTACAGCATGAAAATGAGTATGCAAATGGAGGATATGCAATCATTTTGATTGCATTGATTGGAGTTTGCTTTTGTTTTTGTTATTGAATTTATAGGTGGTATGTTTGAATACTTGTTCTTTCCTTTTATGAAATCTTTATGTAGGTAGTATAGGAGATATATTATACAATTAGCGGGGATTAGGGATCCTTGGAATGGTTGATTAGATTGAAAATGTGTTGTTATGAATACGTTTGGAAGGGTTCATCTTTCTTACAAATTTTTCAAGTTTTTAGTTTACCTAATGTTTTGGAGTGGCTCATTAAGAACAAAATCTCTTTTATGTCAAAAGAGATGATGTTGAGAACTCTTGAATTCATAGATGAATTTCAAAGTATATCTTCACTTTACTAAATATTTGGGGTTGGATAATTTTACCTTATATTTTAAACTTAAGGTTTGTATAAATTAAAGTTGATAAAATTTAAATTCTTTACAATACGAATCAAAATTTTGTAATTAGGGTTCGTATTTGGTCCTTATGGTAAGATCAGCCCCTCATGGTAGGAGCAGTTCAGTATTTAGGACGGTATAGAAAAACCTTAAAAGTTTTGGTACGGTTCCGAAATATCGAAATTCTGTGATCAGCAAAGAAGAATGCATCAGCAAAGATCAAGACATGCAACGTTATACATTGATTCAATGTAGCATGAAAATTGCAAAAGATAATGACAACATTTTCTAAATGATACAACAATTGAGACCAGTAGAGCAACGAGACCAACAATGAATAATAGAAGAATGAGTAACAACAAACAATAGAGCAACGAGACCAACAATGAATAATAGAAGAATGAGTAACAACAAACAATGAATAATAGAAGAATGAGTAACAACAAGCAAGCTGCTATTCTAAAACTCGGTCGAGTACTCCTCGAGTAATCATTGGTCGGTACCCACCGATCCAATTACATCAAAATCAGTAAAAAAAATCAACTTGGGAGTACTCAGCGTGCTTCGGTCCCACTCGAGAGTATTCAGTCAACATAGAGACGAGACCAACAATGAGTAACAAAGCACTTAAAGACCTACAATGACTAAAAGCAACAACATAACATGAAGAAAACATAAGACCATGAATAACATCAATAGCAATTATGATCCATCATCCATGTCTTAAATTGGTGATAGCAACCAAAAAAAAAAAAATAGCAACATAATAGAGTTATTAGTTACAATATATGTACCAAAAGTTGCAACAAACATGAAGAATGAAAAACCAATAGAGAATAAACATGGTTTATATATATATATATATATATATATATATATATATATAAATAATTGATATCAATCCATTAATTGTAATCAGCTTATAGTAAAACAAGTATATATCAAACTATTTGTCCTGCTTGTACTATGACTATATTCTTTTATTCATTATAGATTTCGTATGTTCTTTAATTATGTCACCTTCAACATTCAATATCAATATCAAACCATTTTACATATTTATATAAAAAATTTTGACTATTCTAGACTTCATTCTAAGATGCACACAAATCAATAACCTACCTAAAATTAAAATGAATCACATGTGGTAGCTCAAGTATTTGCAGTCACCATGTAAAACACAATATAAAACACTACTTAAGGTGAGGCAACTCTGTGAAGTCTAGTGTGGTTAAAAGTCATGATAGAGGAAGTAGATTGATACCAAATATATATATATATATATATATATATTAGCTTATTGTACACATTTAAAATAATTGGTTCGGTGGAGCAAACTTTTGAAGTTAAGTGTGAGAGACAAATTAATAAGACATTTTGATAGACAAGTGTCTCTTCATCCAAGGTGCAAGTTCTTCTTATATTATGAGCCTATTTTGTATGACTTATATAAGCACTTTTACAATTTTCTAGACTCAAAAGCAATTTCCAGTACTGTTTGGTTAGAAATCCAGAAGTGCTTATAGGCTGGAAAAGTGTTTTCAGTGAAAGCAACTAATATGGTGCTTCTGCCAAAGTGCTTCTATTTCTATTCTTCTTTTATTAGAAGTCAAAAGCACAAACTATTCCAAATAGGCTCTACGTTCTTCGTATATGAACAAAATGACAATAAAATAATGATTCAGTGACCATTCCTTATATGAGATCATGAAAATTCAGTCAATTAATGTCAGTTTATAGTAAAGCAAAAATATATTAGCTTGTAGTAAAACAAAATATCAAAATATATTTTAAAACAGGTAGTAAAACTAGTGTATATCAGTCAATTAATTGATATAAGTCAATTAGTTGATATCTAGTTGAATATATTTCATACATGGCTAAATACACGCAACTATATGAGATCATGAAAATATATCATGTTATAATGTGAAACATGTAGTACAAGAATGTAGGGAAATCTTTGAGAATTGTTTAATCAATAGATAGCCACAAATTCACAAAAAAAAAATATATATCTAAACTTTAATAACAAATACAATGTATTTATTATTAACTGCAAAATACAATTAAACTAATTCAAAGAAGATATCATACTCATAATCAATATACAAAGAATTAAGTGTATAATTACATGTACCTCATGATTATCTAATGATATTTGAGGTTTCGCACTCAACACCATTAAGTTGTCAGCTTCCAGAAACTTTTGCAATTAGTAACATATATAGAAGTAAAGACATTAATCAAACATACACTAACAAATCATCATCTTCGAAATATATATATATATATATATGTAAATCTAATACACTAATAGTCATTTAAGTATATATCAAAAATTAACTTAATGAGAAGCAACTTTGTACCTCTTTTGATTAAATGTATGACTTCAAAATCCTCCTCATAACACTTAATTGGTGAGCGTTGTAACCAATCTTGAGAGGAAATTAGAGTTTGCACTATTTTTAGGAGTTAATGATGCTATAAAGTCATCAATAACCCTTCCTCCCATGCTAAAAGTAAATTCCGTTGATTTTGGCATTGTGAGGATATCTCTTGCTATCCTTGACAAAATTGAAAAATGAGGGTTATGCTTTTTCCCCAAATCTTATATATCAAAATCATCATTTTCCTTTTCCATTCACCTAAGCAAATACATCTTTAATTCAAATTCTAATATATATCCTACTCCAAATTTGTTTTTTTTTTCCTACTTGCCCTAATACTGTCATTTACTTTTTAACAATTACTTGACTACCACTTCCACTGGTTAGTAAGTTGTCATTGTTGGTCGAGGAAGCTATTGATGCTTTAGCAGCTTGGCACATCTTTCTATAATTCTAAAAAAATAGCTTTTGCAGCTTGTTTGACCACTGCACTCATTCTTTCACCTTTTTTCTACACACATATTCTTAAGAGTATGAAAAATATATACAAATTTGCTACGAGACTCAAGCAAGTCTGCCATATATAACATCATATTCACTTTCTCTATATCACCCTAATATTTGTCAAACTTAGTTTTCATCCTTAAAGTCATATATACTAATTTATCATCATTACTTGAAAGCCATTTTTGCATAGCTTCATGAACATTAAATAACCCACAATATTATCATTAGAAGATGCGTTATCAACAATTATTGGAAAGACTTTATTGATACATTAAGAATTTAAACATTTTCTATCAAAACACCTACTTCTTCACCCTTCTGACTTGGAGATGGTACGAAATTCAGGATACATTTATGCATTCCATTCTTCATCAACATAATGCTCAGTCAAATACAAAGTATGAGATTCTCTAGTTAAAAGTACATAAATAAGTAGCCAATGACAACCTTTGACCAGTTTTAGCAAAATACTTAACTAACCTAGATTTATCGGCTATATACAATTTCAAACAATCTCTACTTATGGTTGTTCTTCAAGGAACATGAAAATGAAGACATACAACATGCATAAATATCCTAAATCCTTTATTCTCTACCACTTTTAAATGGCAGCTCATCCTTAACAATTATTTTAATTAAGGATTTTCTAGTGGCATTGTAATCAAACTTAACTTCAGAATATGTTTCCTTATTGTCATCTACTACTTTGGCAATATTCATCAATACTGTGATTTTTAGCAATAATAAAATTTTCAGAATATTTTTGTATTTTTCAAATGTCTATTCATTCCAAAAATGTCATTCTTAGAGATATTGAACACAACACCACAATGTTTACACTTAACTCTTTCTTTACCTAATTCATTCGTATACATAGTGAAATGATCTCGAGCTTTTGCTCTATTTTATATAACTTTTTGCTTTGGCTATGAGAATTTTGCTTGAGAATCCTAAGTAGAAGGTTAGTTGGGTATAGCCGGTTTAGACATGTGCTCCAACTTGTCTCTAAATGCCCTTTTTGGCTGGCACAATCTCCTAGTCAATTGAATCTAGAAATTAACTCATATTATGCTGATGATATTACATCAAATATAAAACGTTATAGTTGGTTAAATCTCCTAGATTAGAATTAATAATAAAAATGGACTATAGATAATCAAAGCTCATATTCAAGGATGAAGTAATTTTCTCACCTGAGGCCTGAGGTTTGACAAGAGAATAGTAGTGGTTAGCTTGATACACGAAATAATTAAAGAATTAGAGATAATGATGACGAACTGAGAATGTAGTGGTTAAAGATATGGTCGATCTAAATCTGGTGAAGAAGAATGAAAATGAAAAAAGAAGACAATTAACAACAATACCATATGATATAAACAAAATCAGAGAAGAGAGATAAATTAAAATTAACAACAATACTATATGATATAAACAAAATCAGAGAAGAGAGATAAATTATCTTTTGATTGATTAAAAATAGAAATAAAGTTTTGTTGGTTTATTTTTGAATTTTTGAATTTTTAGTTATCATTTTAATAATTTCTATCATTTAATCGATCGAAAGATAAATTTATTTCAAAACTAAATCAACAAAACTTTATTTCTATTTTTGAGCCATCCAAACTTTAATTTTCAAAAATAGCTCTTCACACCTTCAGAAATCATTTTCACATATCACCTTCACACCTACGCAGACCAGTGTAAAAGGTCTTCATATATGGGTAAAATGATCAATTTGGTTATTTTTTTAAAAGTGAAAGTTTGAAAGATTATTTCTGTAAAATTTTTAAAGTTGAACTATATAATGTAAATAAAAATTATAAAATAACAAAAAAGAAAATAATCCATTTTTAAAATTGAAATTTAAAAAAAATGACCAACCTATCACATCGCATGATCTCTCGAGGATTTCAAGGGACCTATGAAAGTCTTAAAAAAAAAAAACTCAGGTTGTGAACAGAGACACAACCATATAGGGGCCTAGCTTAACAGAAACCAAGGATCAACCCTTCGACATAGTGGAAATTTCCCGGTAAGGAGTCCTTGCGGACTACTCTACTAACCCTCCTAAGATGGAAATATTAACACTTCTTCATGATGTTATTAGTGTCATTGTTGAACAGGGCGCTTACATCTTAAGCTAGGTATGGATGAATTTGCTAGTTGTGTTATTGGTTTTCTCGGTTATCACACTGAAAGTTTTTTTTTTAATTTCTAATTAACATTATTATTATTATTATATATTTTTTTATATTTCTAAAATAATATGTATTTTTCTATATTTTGACGGATTTTTTTATATTATTATATATCCCAAATTAATGCATTATCTATTTAATCATATTTAAATAAATAAATAAACACTGTCATACTAAAAATAAATAATTAGGGGTGTATTCGAATCAAGTTAAACCTGAAATTATTTAGGCTTGAGCTCAGCTAGTCAAAACTTTGACAAACTTTTCACCAAATCCAAACTCGTACTTGTGAGCTCAAATACAAGCTTAAGATTAGTTTGTTTGAATATATATATATATATATATATATATATATATTAAATATATGTTTTAACATAATTGTATATATAAGGTTAAATACCCACTAGTTCCATATACTTGAAAAAATTTCTCACGAGACCCTTTATACTAACATTTGTCTCACTTAACCCTCTATACTCTCGTTTCACCTATACCACATAATTTGTCTCAGTGTACCCTTTTTGGATGACACGGCCGAAGTATGAGGCAACACTTATTGGAATACATGCCAGGCACAATGTATTACATATGAAAATTTCACATCACCACAAAGAGGTACATTGAGACAAATTTTGTGTTATGGGGAGCTATCCGAGATAAAAACAAGAGTGCAAAGAGTTAAATAATATAAATATTTGTACATGGATAATGTGAAACATTTTGTCAAACACAGGAACCAGTTGATATTTAACCTAGCACACATTTGTTTAAACTCGACAAACTCACGAGCTTCTAATTTTCGATTGGTTTAGTTTTATATTCGAAGTCGACTCGTGTAATTTTATGCCTAAAGTTTGACTATTTTGATTCGAAATTCAAACGAGTTAAATGTCAATCATCCATTAATAACCGCTTAATCCATTTCTAAACTCCAAAATTGTTTTACACCGAAATAAAATTTTTTGAATTTTAAAAAAAAAATACTATGACACATGTATTTAACGATTAATTTTAAATTATTTTTTTACCTTCAATATTTTTAAAATAAATTTTAAAATAATTTATACTATAAAAAGTAATAATAAAATTTAACCAAACAACTAAATCTTAATAAATGGCACGGTAACATTTCTTTAAATAAAAAATAATAATAAAACTCTTTAAGCCGGTAAATATAAATTGGACTTGTCGGCACATAAATAGTAATGGTAACAGGTAAAAATCCGTTAAAGATGTGCAGAGAGGTGATAATTGTGATGGGAATGTTTGAGATATTGTTGACAAAAGAGAAGAGAGATTATTGGTTGCATTGCAATCTTTGTCTCAGTGGAGGCCTATCACATCAGATCACACAGTCGCTGTCACTTCTTTCCTCACATTATGCCACCGAAATAGTTTTTTTTTATTTATTTATAATGAAAATGATTTTGTTGACAAATTAATTAAAGCAGCCGCAACCAGTAGAAGAAATGGGTGAGCATGCATGCACATGTATTATTTTGCTTTTTCCATGTTACTAGGTATGGGTCACAGCGTAATATATAAATAACATCACTTCAAATATATAATTTTGCCAACTATAATCTAGGTTTTTTATTTTTTTTTCCTTTCTTTTATTAGTAAATTCTAAAAAATAACATCACTTCAAATATGTAATTTAGGGAGGAGCCGCATATCTTAGTAAATTAAAAAAAAAATTGTATATATTTATTTATAATGTTATCATAAGTAAAATTATTTTAAAAAAAATTAAAATATTACAGAAATTAATTATAAAATTATTAAAATTACAGTCAAATCCATTTGTAAAGATATCGTTTGTTTGAGAATTTTTTGGCTATTATAGTGAATGACTGTTATTCGCATATAACGACCATATGAAGTTTATAAATCTCGCTTGACTGTTATCAGTTCATAATTATTTTTTCTTTAAAAAATAAACTCAAAATAAAATATACATAATTTAGAACATTTTTAAAGTTAAATTTATTCAAATATGATGAAAAAAAATCTATAGTAGCTTGTTTGGATTATTTCAATCTCTTACTAGCAATTTAACGATCGAATTAACAAAGATTTTGGTCTAACCTTTCAATAAATGATAGTCAATTGCTTTCCCTTAAAGGCAATCTAACGCGGAAAGACCATGCAGAGTCTTTTTTGTCTGATCAAAGACTCCCTCTCAAATTATTTTCATTAATTATTTATAATTATAAAGTCTTTAAAATTCAATCATATTTATTATCATTACTTATGCAATCTTTTCCTTCATCATTTTTAATTATTAAACATTAAAAAAATTCTTTTATTTGTTTAAGTAAATTACAATAGTTATTTAAATTTTTAATTTTAATATAATTTTATTAAAAAAATAATGTATTATATTTAAGTATGTCATTATAGAGGATGAATTTTATAGAGTGTTCTATTCAAATTACGGTTGTTGCTGTTATAGGCAACTTGTTGTTACAGAGGATTAAAATAACATTGAAAAAATCGATTCTGAAAGAAATTTATCTATTATAGTGAATTGCTATTATAGAGAATGACAGTTATAGAGGGCTTTGACTGTATATATAATTTTTAATTTTTTAAAATCAAATTAAACTCCTATATTTTGGTTTAATCTAATTTTAATTCGCTTTAAACTAAATTTATATATACATGTAGTTGTCACATTAAATATATATTTGAAAAAATATTTTTAAAAAAATTTTATATTTAAAATTAGTTTTTGTAAAAAATACGTATTTTGCGATGACGGTTAAAATATCATTAAATATTTAAATTAACTATTAAGATAATATCTGTAAAAGCTATTAGAGATAACTTTCAACCCAAACAATAATTATAATTATTGAGAAGAAAGTAGGAAGAGATGAAGTTAAATCTTTACCATACAATTATTTTTTAGAAGTAGAGTTTGTTATGTGAATAAAAAGAAAAAATATGAAGGATCTAAGATGTTAAAGGATCACAATCATTAAACTACATCCTACAGCAGAAAATCAAATTTCAATTTTAGTTACAGAAAACAAGAAAGTTTATTAAGAAGTTAGCATGTGTAATTGTTTCTAATTAATATATATATATATATCTCAATATCGGTAAAAACATCAAGAATTATAATTAATAAAAGAAATAGAAAAGTTGCAGAGCTATTCAGAGATGTGAGAGTATCTTCAATGTTGTTATGGGTTTGAGAATCTTTTCCTCTCTTTGCTTTCTTTTGAGTTACGAGTGTTTGCAAAACTCTACGCCTGATGCACATGCTCCGAATCTAAATTTCACATCATCAAACAATGGTGGAATCAAGCCTTTGTCAAACATGAAAGTTCAGTTAGCAGTCAAATTTAATAGTACAAATTACCTACTTTCGCGTCAACGAGTTTTAACTAGAAGTAAAGGTAATAGACTATCTCACTTCATAAATCCGAATTTCAAGATACCTGATGATACAATCAACTTGAATATTTGGATCGAGAACAATAAGATCAACTCTTACTGTGTTAGTTGTTGTCATTAATTACACTCGAACTATTACATGAATTCGTAGATGTAACTCAACTTATGAAGCATGGAGTTCTATTGAAAAGTTTTTCTCTTCTAAGAATAAATCAAACATAATATAGTTGAAATTGCAGTTACACACTAAAGAAAGGTGGACTAAATATGAACGAATACTTGATTAAGAAGAAAGGTATTGTTGATTCTCTAGCCTTTGCAAGATATAAATGGAAGATGATGATAAAGTGATGGTATGATAAAGTGATGGTAATTGGGGGGAGGATTAGGATCTGATTATGATCCATTTGTTATTTCAATAACATCTCAACCTACATTGTACTTAGTAACAGATATCACTGCTCTTTTATTGACTCATGAAGTAAGACACAACCAAACTGAATCAATGAGTGTGAATTTTACTATAAATGAAAAGATCGATGAACAAACCTATAAAAGAGGTCAGAACAAATAGAATATGGGTGGTCGAACAGGAAGTTTTAGTAATGGAAATGGAGGCCGGAGAGGTAAACGCCGTGGACGTTATAACAATAATAAAAGACCTTAGTGTCAAATTTGTCACAAGATTGGTCATGGAGTGTTATGTTGTTATTATAGGTTTGATCAAACCTTTTAACCTGTTTAAATTAATATTAATAATAATAATAATAATAATAATAATAATAATAATGGAAATTTTCAGGAAGAGCAAAAGAATGATATGCTAGCAGGCTCAGATGTTAAGAAATTCACCAATGAAAGCTGTTGGTATCCAGGCAGTGGTGCTACTGATCACTGCACACCAAACACTATCAATTTGTACAATCAAGTTGAATATCAAGGTGAACAACAAGTCTAAGTTGATAATGGATCGGGTTTGAATATTAAAACTATTGGTTCCAACCATTTTATCACTCCTAAACTCATATTTCTCTTAAAAAAAACATTCTCCATACTCCTTTACTGTCAGTTTCTGAATTTGTGAAAGATAACTCTGTTTTTATTGAGTTTCATCCTCAATTTTGTCTTGTGAAGGACACAAGTTAATACTTCTTCAAGGCAAGCTTAACAAGGGGGTTTATATTTTCAATCTTCATCTCAAGCCAAGCACAATGAACTCTTTAGCACAATCAAGATATTCAATCAAGACTGCACATTCTACAGAATCAACTAAGCATATTAATAAAGCTTATATGTCTTCATTTCATGCTTTCAATAAAACTTGTAGTGTGAATGACCAAACTCTATGGATTTGGCATCAACGTTTGGGTCATTCATCTTCAACGGTTATAATATATTGATTCTAAATCAGACTTGTTTTGCCACGTTTGTGACGATGAGTGACTAATTCACCATGTAACAGTAAAGTAATAGTTACAACCAGAATACCACTCGCCCACTCCCCAACCCAATTACATTAGTTACAGTCTCACTTATATGGCTCTCACAGGTTCTCCTAGAACTCAAGATCCAGGGCCCCATGGGGCCTAATTTTAAATTCTCTAATAATATACAGATTATAACATTAGGTTAGTTAATCACAAAGAAATCCTAAACCATTAAGAAAATCTTTTCCTATTTAGGATTCTCAATGATCATTTTCCTAATTAGAATCTACTTTAGTAAATACCATTCCTAATTAAATATGACACTTCCAAAATAGTTTTCAAGTCTTTTCCTAATTACAAAATAATTGTGGATACCAAGATATACCCAAATTCTCGTCACAATCCTAACAAACCATCCATTGACGAGAATTCCCTTTGTCCCTTTCCGATGACCACAACTCAAAACAGATCATCATACCCCATCATAAAGGTATACCCACTCAAGTACTATCCATCACAATACAAACCACTCAGGAAACACCAACCAAGATTTTCTTTTCTCAACACATGTCGAAACACTTGTTGAATAAACCATGGTGAAGTTTCCTTCATCGACTTTAGGAAACTTCTCCGCCATCAACATACTTTCCATCACAGCCACAGCCATGCTGACCAAATATCTGTGCAATTGTGGACACGCTAGAATTATTCCATCCTTTATCATGACAACCTTAGTGATTCAAAACATGTCTTAAGGACACCTATCCCAGCATAAAATTGGAGCTTTTGTCGAACTGCTCCTCACAATCCTTCCTTATTCAAGTTTACCGGCAATTGATCAAAAATCCTAGCCCACAAAGATCCTAAAATACCACTAGTCAAACCCTCAATTTTATTTTGACTATTTGACCAGACTTGAATCTTTGACTATATTTTTTGATCTTTACTTGTGTTAACAAAGAAGCAAAAAAGTCTCAAAGTTGCCTTACCGCCACAATCATACATGTTGTAGATCACCACCGCCATTCCTCGAGAACTACTGCCAAAACTTTTTAATCTCTACGACAAACGCAAACCAGATCTTGAAAAAACTTGCGAATTTTTTTTCCACTTTGACCTTTTTTTTCTCATGCAACCAGCTCCAAACTCGATAAGAGAAACCAAATTATTTTTTTTCAAAACTTCTATAGACTCCGGGAGATCTACTTATCATTCCAAAACCTTTCGCTTTCATCTTACTTAACCCATGTGTCTTTGACCAAACCAAAACTCACGGATCACACCAACGCTAGCTCACAAACCAAGGGCTCTGATACAAGTTGTTGGGAAAACACGGCTAGCTTTGATACCACTTGTTGAACAAATCAATGATCCATTGCAGTAGAGATGAGTATTTGTAACCACAAAGTAAAACAAACATACACAACGCTAAGGCGAGATAATAAAGATAGAAAATAAGACACGAGGTTTTACGAGGAAACCCAAAACGAAAAAAAAAACCACAGCCGTCAGGACGACGAGAGACTAATTCACCATGTAACAATAAAGTAATAGTTACAACCAGAATATCACTCTCTCACTCCCCAACCCAATTACATTGGTCACAGCCTCATATACAAGCTCTCCCCATATGGCTCTTACAAGATAATAGAACTTGATCTTAGAACTCAAGATCTCCATGGTCTCCATGATTCCCAGGCCCCCATTGGACACCTCCTAAACCTAACCAACTAGATCTACATTGTTCTCTCAGGATATATAATAATATATACAAGGACCATTTTTATAGCATTAAGTTACTTAGTCACAAAGCAATTCTAAACCATTAAGAAACCTTTTCCTATTTATGATTCTCAAGGATCATTTTCCTAATTAGAATTCACTTTAGGAAATACCATTTCTACTTAAATATGAAATTTCCATAATAGCCTTCGAGTCTTTTCCTAAATACAAATCAATTATGGATACTGGAGTATACCCGAATTCTTGTCACAATCCTAACAATTAGGGCTCGTTCTATGCTCAATGCTCAAAACCCAGTCATAAAATTCCTTTAGCTTATCAACATTACATCCAGAATCTCCTATTTCAAGTCTTATATTTCTTTTCAAAGTAAGAAGTTCACAAAATTTCCATAAACACTACAAGAAAATGTTAAAATAGCTACGGAATTTATCTATGGGTTATTTTCATTGCAATATAGTGGTGGTATTGTTATGGATTACCTACGGAATTTGTTTAAATTCTAATTAAAATGTTAATGTAGTGTTCGTAGCAATGTTGTAGCAATGCTAGCTATGAAATTTTGATAGGTAGCAATTTTTTGACGCCATAATGGCAGGAAATATAGCTACAGATATTCCGTAGCAATGTTGTAGCAACACCAGCTACAGAATGTAATACGTATAATTTCTTTGGTGATACAATGGAGGGAAATATATATATGGATATTCCATAGCAATGTTGTAGCACAGCTAGCTACGGAATTTTGATACGTAGCAATTATTTTGGTGCCACATGGTGGAAAACGTACCTACGAAAAATTTGTAGCAATGTTGTAGCGACGGTAGTTACAAATGTAATCTGTAATCATTATTTTGGAGTCACAATGGAACAGAATGTAGTTACATACTACGTAGCAATACTATAATAACGCTAACTATGGATATTCTTTAGTAATATTGTAGCAAGTATTTCAACGAGACAATTGCATTATTAGCTACAAAGTTGTTTTGTTTAGCTATTGATGCTCTGCTACAAGTTTGATAAAATAAAATGAATATAGTGTTTTTTAATTTAGTTATTATTATATATATTAACTTTGTATTTGTTGTAACAGAATTAGTTTTTTTTTTTCAATATTCGTAAACCTACCTTTTAAATTTATATGCATATATGTCATACTAATTGACTTTTAATATTTTTTAAATTATTTTATATATCATATTCTCTTTTATATTTATTATTTTTGTTTGTTAAAAAATCTATTATTTAATTGTTGATAATTTAAAAATCCATTATCATACTAATCGAGTCATTGGCTCAGTTGTTACTTAACATGTTTTTCTAATGCTTATATGCAAAGAGTTTGTGGGTTTCAGTGCTAAGGAAGGAAAAACACTATTTTAGTGTTTGTAGGCTTTGAGGCGTTCACCGTTGGTACCTCACGGGCTCACATGAGCGTGACAAGAACAGTGATGGGGACGATGTATGGGGGACACACGTTACATTTTATAACAAATGACATTAGCTATATATTTATGATCGTAGCTATTCTATACTTGATTTGCAACAAGTACAATATTGCTACAAAATTTTTAAGAAATGTGGGAAATATTATTGTTATAGACTAGTTGTAGCTAGCTGGTTTGCTACAGATAAAAGTTTTCGTAGCTATTATGGTTTGTTACAGTGTTTTAACTACGACTTATTTTAATAGCTTGTTATGGTGTTTTAACTACGACTTATTTTTAGTAGCGAATCCGTAGTTAAGAAAATTTTAGCTATATAATAACTATGAAATTGACTGTAGTAATTATGATATTTTTCTTGTAGTGAAATATGAAGAATTAATTTTCGAACGCTCAATACTTGTCTTGTACCACCTGGAATCACTCGTAAAATTTATCTAAAATCTCCACCAAACACTATAAATTTTCCTCCAAATGGTTGGTTAAAACTGTTTGGGTTAGAAAACCTTATAATATCCCTAAATGATCTATCAATAGCTTCAGAGTAATGTTTGTTGGTTATTGGAGCTTCATCCCAAATTATAAACTTAGAATCAATTATCAGACCAGCTTGATCTAAACTCTGCTTAATGTTGCAAGTCAATTCTTCATCAATATGGATAGGTATCAAAAACTTAGAATGAGAATTCGTACTTCCAGGAATAAGCAAAGCAGTTATTGCACTTATTGTAACAATCAAAATAATTTCTTTAAAAGATCATAAATATTTTATGTTTATGATTGATTACTCACGAATGACTTGGGTGATTATGATGAAATATAAAAGTGAAACTTTTAAGAACTTTAAGCAACTAAAAACTTTGTTAGAAAATTAAACAGGCAAGAAGATCAAGAGGCTGTGAACCGAAAACATTGGGATTTGGATTTTGAATTTGGTAGTCTAATGTATGCTATGATATGCACTAGACATGATCTGGCATATGCTGTTAGTGTTGTCAGCAGATGCATGGCTCAACTAGGAAAACAATATTGGCATGTTGTAAAAAGGATCTTCTGCTACTTGAAAGGTACCAGTGATGGTGGTTTATTTATGGAAGTGGTACAAAATGCTTGGCTACAGGTTATTCTGATTCCGATTATGCAAGAGATGTTGACAATCGAAGATCAGTAACTGGTTATGTTTTCACTCTTGGTGATTTTGTTGTTAGTTGGAAGACTACTCTGCAACCTATGGTGACTCTATCTACTATAGAAGCATATTACATGTCACTAACTGAAGCAGAGTACATGGCACTAACTGAAGCAGCTAAAGAGGGAATCTGGTTGAAAGGATCAGTTAGTGACTTGAGTCTACATCATGATCAGACTATAATATATTATGATAGTTTGAGTGTAATATGTTTAGCAAAGTATCAAGTTCATCATGAGAGGACTAAACATGTCGATGTACAATATCATTTTCTGAAAAATGAGAAGAGAATCCAGGTGAAGAAAGAGGGTACTGCTGATGATCCTGCTGATATGTTTCAACATTGTTTGGACTTACTAAACATCTCAAGTTGTTAATTTGCCTCTTAAGGTAAATCTAGAACAAATGAGCATCCACTATATCTATTAGTTGTTAGAGGATTCAAGTCAAGGTGGAGATTTGTTTGCAATGCCTTGAATCTGAAACTATCACTAATTAGGTTTTCTGTCTCTACTTAGATTTTTGTTTCTATCCCTAATTAAGATTTCTGTTTCTATTGCTAAATAGAATTTTTATAGGAGTACTATAAATACACTCATAGATTTTTAACCTAAAGAGATAGAGAAAAGAGAAAGTCAGTTATTGTAATATGTTTTTCTCTAATGAAAATCTAGTTTCTCTGTTGTGGTAGAGATAACTAACACATTGTCAGTAAACCACGGAAATCTTATGCATTTTTTATTTTGTCGCTACATCACTATCTTTTTCACATCTGTCACAACAAACTCTAGCCATGGATTTGGCCAATGATAGTACAAAGGTGAGCTCGCGCGAAGGTTATTTGGTGGAGTAGGACCGATATCCAAATGCTCGAGCAAATACTTGTGGACAAACTTCCAAAGACTATGGTAAAGGAAGACCTAGAGCTCAAGCATTCTTCGAAAAAATTATGTTCATCAGTCTTAGATTGGTCTCATCTGCTCGGTATCGACAAAACTCACCACCATTTACCGAGACAGGGATAAGGTTCTTTGTCATCATTTTCTCTTTTATAGAGAAATAACGAGAGAAGTTTAAGTGTGGCGGAGAATTCATACAGTAAGTGAAAGAATTTATTTGGTGATGATAAGTTGATGGAATTCATTTTTATTCTTATTTCAATCAGTTGTGCTGATTAGAATCGGCAACCTCCATGCAAGTGTTTGCGTTGAGTTAGGATCGAATCCGTATGAATTTGTTCTTAAATACTATCATGCATAAAATCTCATACGAGTTATTTAGATATGGTATATACTATCCGTTATATTACCGAGTATTACATTTGATATTTCAATGGTATTATAAGTGGTATGATATATATAGATATATATATATTATCAAATATTATAAAATTTGATTTAAATTGATAGATCTATTTTATTAAAAAAATTAAAATTTAAAAATTAAATTTGAATTTATGTAATTTCTACAATTTTATTTTTTAAAAATAAATCCATTCCATTACCTATTCTATTTTTAAAATAAAATTTTGTTAATACTTATTTTTATAAACTTGCGAAATTAAATATAAAAGATAAAGAATTGCATGCATTATCTACTATCACGTAGATGTTTTGGAGTTCAAATTATAAATACATAAACGATTGTCGATTTAAAAATATTCACTACTATATTGTTTCCCATATGCAGCAAAAAGAAAAAGTTAGATCATCGTCAACTTGTTATATCAATAATCGAGTGATGCAAATGTGGTCCCACCACGGCATGAATAACAAACCACACAATGTACGTGGTAAACAAAATCTCACGTGGACCCCACGCCAGTATATATAAAAACCCTTTCTCTACATTTTCGCACGCTGGTCAGCTCAGTCTCAACCAACCTCCATAACCGTTTCGCTCTCATTTTGAAAACGGAACTCTATTCACTCTCTCGTTCTCGACTCCAAATTCAAACCAAAACTTCAAAAAAAAAATGATAGAATCGGAGAGCTTCTTCAAGAAGAAGCTCCGGTCAAGGAAATCACGCCTTCCGCGAACGAACTGGTCTCCGCTTCTACCTGACGCCAGTAGCAGAGGCTTGTCAGTGATCTCGGTTGATTCCAGCTCCTGCTGCTACTTCGGAGATGAAGTGTCTTCGAATCTGAGAAAGAGAAAACTCGTTCTAGGAGGAGATGAGGCGAGGAAGAAGTTGATTGAAGATGATGAGGCGCCGTTTCGGAGAATTACGAGGTCGTATTGCAAGCAGCTTAAGGAAAAGCAGAGGAGAGGAGATGAAGCTGAAGCTAGTGAGTCTTCTGTTATTATTTCGAATTCTATAGCTGTTTTTGGAGAAACTAATTCGAATTTAAAGAAGCGAAGTGAAATTGTCAAAGGAATTGAACCTGATGACGGTTCGAGATCTGGTATCTCTGGTGTCGATCAAATCTCCACTCGAATCCAGAGCTTGTGTGATCGGAAGCCGCCTTCGGAGAATGACGTGGTCTCGTTCTCATCTATTGTGGAAGAGTCCTCTGATGCCAAACAGAGAGCGGAATTGAAACCGGAGCTGTCTGAAGTGCTTTCAAATAACGATACGGTTTTGAATTTCACGGCGTCAAATTCCGAATGTGTTGTGGAGCAAAATTCAAGGAGCATCAAACTTGATTCTGATCTCGTATGCTCGGAGAAGCTGTCATACGAGGACGATGAGTCGGAGTACTCCTCCACTCAGCTCTCTCAACAGCCGTTCGTTGAGGATTCCGACATCGATTTCTCGGATTATACTCCGTCTATTTTTTTCGAATCTGGAAGTGAATTCTCTGAGCGATCGATTGACGACTCTAGTCCACCTTCTCGGACACAATCTCTGCTAATGGAGTTCAGGCAGCAATTCTGTAGGTTAACCGTCCCTCTGGACTCGAGAAAGTGTTCTGTCGTAGAAGATGTGAATCAATCTAGAGTAAGTCACATACTAAATTAAATAGCAGTGAGGCTGTAACGTTAAAAGACCGTTGATGTAGAGTATGTTTTAATTTAGTTATTAATTGTTAACTTATTAAACCGTTTTAATTCACAGTTGGCAACGCTCGAAAACGAAGAGGAGGAAGAGAGCTATCAGAGATTTATTGAAAGGGAGAGGCGGCAATCGTATCTCCATGACTATGCTGAGAAATACCGTTCCACTACAGAGTACGGTGATCTCATACTCCAACAAAGATCGCACATGGTTCACTGGATCATAGAGGTGAGTTCTTCTCTTGCATGTATACTTCTCTGTAATTATGATTTGTGTTGGTGTATACTTTTGAAAGAAAGCAAAATGGTCCAGTGATTTGGTTTTCTGTTTTTATTTTCAATTCTGTTAGTTGGTGACGTGTGTCTCATTCATGATATTTCTTAGTATGAACAGGTAAAAGTTTATCTGTATAATGAAGTTGGAGTGTATTGTCAATTAAATATTTAATGACTGATATTACATATAAATTTTGTATGTACAACATGTATATATTCCTATTTCTGGTTTATACACACATTCTTTATCCTCTTTACCTCTTTTATCTTCAGTTTAATTTGTGTGTGCTTGCGCAGCAATGTGATGCAAAGCTGTACCAGCATGAGACTTTATTCCTCGGAGTTGGCATTCTTGATCGTTTTCTAAGCAGGGGATTCTTTAAGACAGAAAAGAATCTTCAAATTGTTGGAATAGCTTGTCTTGCGTTGGCGACAAGAATAGAAGAAAATCAGCCCTACAACAGGTAAATGATCCTTTTATAAGTATGAAGTCATATACAACTTTAGAGCCAAGTGAATACAGAGTTTAATTTGAATACAAGTTAAATATGAAACTCTGCTTGCGAATGTTCTCAAATATGTCTCAGTGTGCGCCAAAAGAATTTCAAGATAGGGAGAAACAACTACAGCCGAAATGAAGTGGTTGCCATGGAGTGGCTGGTGCAGGAGGTCCTCAACTTTCAGTGTGTGTTGCCTACAGTGTATAACTTCCTATGGTATGCTTTATGTCCCAATCATCAAGCAGACAAGTTTACAATTGAAAACAAAGGGACTTCCATACTCATCTTTTAGGAAATATTTAAAAGGTTTGACATGATTTCAAGATGTTATTTATTCCGAACATTTCAGGTTCTATCTGAAAGCTGCAAGTGCCGACAAGGAGGTGGAGAAGGTAGCAAAGTACCTGGCAGTGCTAGCTTTACCAGACCGAGAACATCTATCCTACTGGCCCTCAACAGTTGCAGCTGGGGTTGTAATACTAGCTTCATTAGAAAGCCATCATCATACATCCATCCAACGCGTCATAGAGGTAACATATGATTTGCATCATTCATCTTCTCTACTCTAGTGCCTTGCAATATGGTCTGGCAGTTTCTCTAATGACAAGGATTAGCATTTGTTATTAAAAACAACTTAAAATTGTCAGATTGTTATAGTGCTTGCTTTAGTTATGTGTAGTTATCCACATTTCCTTTGTCAAGCTCGTAGTAATGGTGGTACATACACCTTCTTTGTGGTCAGACAGAGTCTGTTTCGCAATCTGAATTGATTATAAACTGGGTTGAATTTGGTCATGAGGAGTTAAGCTTTTGGACCTTAATCAATCAATCTGATTTTGCAGATTCACACTAGAACAAAAGATAACAGTTTACCTGAATGCATAAAGGTATATGAAATAAGTCAACCTTTTAATATTTTGACATTTGCATCATTCTCCTCTATATTGTGAAGACAATTGTGTTAAGTGATTTTGAATTCTCATTTCCATCTTAACAGAGCTTGGAGTGGTTGGTACAGTTTCTAAGCTAGAGATAAATGATAAAATAGCAGGGCATCAGCTGGTTCTTGCTGTTGCTTTATCCTAGTTTTTCAAGGACGTGGTAAGGATGGATCAAAAAGCAAATTAGAAGATGTACTAAGCAATTATGAACTCACACTTTTAACTCCTTTTTATCTGCTCAATCATAGGTAAGCTCTATCAACTTTAATTCCTGCACAACTTTTAGCAATGTATGTGTCCAGAAAAACTACAGATGACGGATCCTATGCTTTCAAGCTAACTTGCTTGAAGAAGTAATTTTGATTCTTTTGAATGCCCAACATTTGGGTGTCATAAGTAAGAGGATATGTTATTATGTCTAAGTGAAGAAAATACTAGACAGATTACAAAGAAATCTTATATAATTGTTACCTTGCTATCAAAACTATAACTTGCTTTATCAAAATTGTTCAATCTCATTCACAGTCCATATCATTTGATTCTTTCAAATTCGTCGTTTTTGCTACTAGGTAAGAGATGTCAGGTTAGAAAATTTGTTACTCGGTTGACAAGCAATCAACAGTCGAAATGAGTAATTGTATTGAGAAAAAGCTTTATCTGAGAGTAGAAATGATTTGAATTACCTTTGACATTTTAAACTTTACAATGCTGTGAAATTCACTGCTTTAATTGAAAATTTCCGGTTCTTAAGACACAATGCAAGCAAACAAACCACTGTTTGCATGTATGGTTGGTATCAACAGGAAACAAAAGAAATCCACTATACTGGACTAAGCAGGTACTCCATGGGGGAAATACAATGACGTATTTTGAAAGACCTGAAAGAATAAGATATATCAAACCTTACTATCAGTCGAACTGGTTGTAAGGGTATGAGGCTGTCCAGGTATCCGTTGAACTAATCGGAAGTATAGGACGGTCTCCTGCTGGAGAGTTGTCGAGATGAATCTTAGCAAAGTCGCTGATAATCCCAGTCCTTTCCTTATAAACAATCTCATTTTTCTCCTCCTCAGCTTTGGAAACCTTCTCCTTTGTCAGTACACTAACGTCATCAGCAGCCTTTGAGACCTTACTGAACACACTCGAAAGCCATGAAGCTCCAGTTAACACATAACGGTTTGTCAGGATGGCAGATCCGGCATTGGTTGCTGTCTGTTCTGCAACTGCAATGGCGGATTTCGTCATCTCAGACACTTGGAAAAGTTCATCCATCTCTTTCATCTTTTCATTGAACACAGCTGTTCCGATGCTAAGCTTTTCACTCAGACCCATCTTACGATCAATGGAAGCAACTGTGGCAGATGCATTCGATATCAATTGATGCTGTTCATCGAAGGTTTTCGCTTTGTTGATCGCGTCCTTTCCCAAGACATAGCCCTTCGCAAGCATGCTACTTACAACATCTTCAGCCTTCTTGACAGCAGAATCAGTAGGAACAGGCTTTTTCCAACAGAAAACCAAAACACAAAATCACAAGAGATACACCCAATCAATACACAAAAGCTTTACTTACACAGCCATAACATTTACCGAGTTTAGCGAGATGGCTTCCGGTGGCAGCTGATAATCCTCAGCAGGTATAATGGTGAGTGAAAGACCGTCAATAGTGGCTCCCTATATCAACAGTCACAAAATCAGTACATATTGCAGAAACTATATATGCCATTTCTTATGCAACACTGACATATGTCTCTTACTGATATACTAAGTATATAAGAAATGCTTTCTTCTCAATCTGTTTTATATTTTTTTTCACAGAAATGGTAGCATTCAAAAGAGTGTTATATAGACGAAACCGCTCCAGATACACATACAGTCAGAAGTAATGCAGTATCTGCTCCTTGTGGTTCCTTGAACGTAACGAATGCGAGCTGAGTAGTCTCACTCTCCCTGCAAAACATACCAGGTAAGAACAACAAATCATAACATCATATATCTCAGAATTGCATATACAATCTCTCTATGTTTCCAAACCTTCGCATTTCGACAAACTTAATGTCTCCAGAGAAAGAAAAGAACTCTTTGATGTCCCTCTCCTTAGCAGCTACCGAAATATTGCATACCTTAATAGTTCGAATCTGTAACAAGTAGAGAACATTCAAATAAGCATATACACATTTTTCAGATAACAACATTTTGCAAATAGTAGAAACTAGTATACACTAACATCTGTAACATTGATTGTCCAATTCATTGTAGCACTTTGTTGAGGTACTGCTGCAAGATTGTAATAAACGTCTTGCCCAACCTGCAAAACATGCACAGCTACATGATTTATCATCTAATATACACAATTTCTTCAATTCTTCTTCCTTCTAAACCACTAATCTAACAAGAACAATGGTTCTAGATCAAACCATAGAGCCCTATCCCAACCCATTAGATCCATCCCAGCTTTATATATAAATGACCCATTTCATAGATCTCAAAAGGGTACCATAAAAAGATAAACTTTCCAACATTTAGAATCTCTACAAGTAAAGACATCAATGGATCTACAATCTACAAAATGTGAAAATGTCATTGAAAACCAAAAAGGGGAAGAAGCACTTACAGCCATTTGTGATGTGAAGTAGTGATTGAAGATGAGAGATCCAAGAAAGAAGAAGACGAGCTTAGAGAGTAAATTGTGATTAGAGATGGGGATTATGGTGTTAATTGTTTGTAACGAATTACACGTAGGTGTAGGAGATTTGATGTGTGTTTTTTCTTGTTTTTTACAATGTGTGTAGCGGGAAGCTCGGTCTCACTCACACATACATACGTATGTAGAGTAATGTTATGTTTTTTCATGTGTTTGTAAAGTTTGTGCAAAAGAGAGAGAGAGAAGTGTCGGTTTCTTTTATTTCATCTCTGGTTTTGCAAATTGTTGTCTTGTGTTGTGTCTATCTGTGGTAGATTTTGGACCAATCATTTGCACTTTGTTGGATATTATCATTATGATTGAATTTGAAAGATTTGATCATGATTTGGGCCAGAATTTTGATAGATTTTGTTATTATTTTGTTTGTATTGTACCACCTGCGAAATGCTAAGTTAATAATTAATTGAAATTTTAATATGAAATATATTTCAAAATATGGAAATTTTTTAAGCTTTGTTTATGTTAAATGGGAAAATAATGTGAATAGGTAAAATGTAGACTTCACATATAGAAATGAATACCTATTTTTATAAGTTTAGTGGGATTTATTCATCATCAAGAAAATTCAGTTATGCAGTTCTAAGGCACGATTAAATTTCTCAAATGAATTAATTATGAGCAGTAAGTATAATTATGTTTTCCACAATTAAACCAATTAAATTTAACTGGATCAAATGCAAGCCCAATAATTTGGGCTCAAAGCAAGCCCAATAATAAATTTTGTGCTCAAAACAAGCCCACCTTTCAAATCAAAGGCACTTCGATTGAGACTAATTATATGAAGAAGTAAATATCATTTTTAAAATTTTATTTCATACTCTGAGACAACAATTTAATATGATGAGTTTTTAGGTTTTTAACCAAAGTATAATTTTATTTTTGAAAAAATATTATGCGTAATACTGATCTCTCTGTTAGTATTTTGTTAAATCTAGTATCTACAATTTTAATACGTAGAGATTTGTAATAATATTATTAGAAAATTTTATAATTTGAATCAATTTATTTTTAGAAAAATAAAATCGACATCAATATAAACATCAATTTAACATGCACCATCACATCAATTTATGCATCAATTTTACATGCGACACTCTATCAGGATAAAAAGATGCATCTTACTTTAAGATGTTTTATACCTACACGTTTCAACTAATTGTAATAAAGATTTTTGAAATCAAGAATGGGTGACAACAAAGAATTATGAATGGGTGACAAAATAGATTTATGAAATCAAGGGCGGGTGGTGATAGTATAAATACCATACCATCAACTTCTACATTTAAACAAATCCCATACACAAATTACACACCTCATTTCATTGTTTCAATCACAATTAATTTTCTGACTTTTCATCATCTTTTCTCTACCATTTTATTTTTTCTGACCCATCGTTTTTTTTATTTAATTTTCTACCATTTCGTTTCTTTATTGTATTCCGTACAGATCTCTTTATCCGCCAAAATCAACCAAAAATCAGATGTCACTTCGTTCATTTACAAAATTTAGAGCAAAAGACTTCAAACAAACAGCCGACGAACGGGAATAATGTCTTCTCATTTTTTTTCTCTTTTTTTTTCTTCGGTCAAACAAGTATTCAATTATATTAGTGTGAGTCTCTGAGAATGTTTTTCCGGATCGATACTAAACCGATTAATAATTTTAGAATTGTTTTTAGATCAATCTTGATGTTGTGGTTTGCTTGATTTTGCTGATATTTTTTTAGATTATGCTATTATGTCGGGTTAATGAAGTTTTAGTTAATTGTACAAAGGTTTTGTTTCATTATATGATTAGTTCGAGATTTAGATTCAGAGTCATCGGGCGCTTGATATCTTAATATATTACTTTCATAATTCGCTTAATTGACTTATTATTTGCTTTTCAATTAAAGGGTCGAATCAAATCGAATAAAAAATGAATGTACTAGTGGTAACATTGTCGTTGTTGTATTTACCATCTCTGTACATTCCCTAGTCTCCTCATCTTCGATATGCAATTATTTCACTATTTTGATTAATTTCATTCAGATTCACTCCAATTCCATTTAATTTCAATGGATGGAAAATCTAACTTAGGTTGTTGAATGATGATAAGTTGAATTATACCAGACCATCTCCCCTAAAATCTAGCCACCTCTGTTCTTTCCCAAAGCACAGTTGGTCCAATTTATAGGTACTTTTGTTTTCATTATTTTGCTTTCATTACCTATATATACTCCTTAAGATTAATTTTAGATTATTTTCTTGTTTTTGTGTTCCCCAAGTAGTCTTTTCAATATATTGATTTGGCGCTTATTTTGGTGGATTAGGAGGTAACTATCTTAGTTAATCGGTCAGTTTTTTAAGTCAAAATTGAAATTAGTAGTTCGTTAGAAGGTGGAAGAAATCATATCATTGAATTATTGAATTTGTTGCTATTAGTGGTGTCAAAATTTGGCGCCTGACCCCGGGCGGCATGTGACCGTACGGTACGGGCGGATACGGTCATCATATTTATGACCGTGTAACTACGGACTTTTATAGGCACGGAGGGGTACGGGTTGAAACGGGTCAAATGAACGTAAAAGCCAGCGGACGGTCTGTGACCGCGCTGGTACAGTCACAATATTGATGACCATATAATTATGGGTTTTTCACAGTCGGGGGCAGGCGGTCGCGGGCTTGACTGTCTGACACTACTAGTTGCTATAAATGCCAACGTTACATGTTCTTAGTTGCAATGTTACATTTTCTGAGTTAATTAGAAATGGCCTTTCGAATTGTAAGTACAGAAGAAAAAAATCTTATTTCACACAAATTAGTCTCTAGATTACTGTGGTTCTTATAGAAAATGAAAAGCCTATGAATTATGAGGAATGATTTGTTTATGCTTGGATGAGTACTTTAATGTAGCAACTATCTATGTAGCCAAGTGAGTGAGTTATGTTATGGTTCTTTAATTTTACAGTACAGTGATATTTGTTATTTGCAATAATCCTTTGGATTATCATAGTAATATTGGACGGGTGTAATGTAATCAAGTCATTTTGTGCGTGGAGGAGATTTGAGTTGTATTTATATATAATTCAAGTTGAGACTTTAGTATATGTAACTCGCTACTTGTCCAACTGTATTTAACAGGAAAAAAATTACTATACACAAATGTGAGAGTATTGTTCATTAAATTGATAAAAAAATTTATTATGTTTAAGTTGTAGATGTGCACTTGTAAACTGATCCTACTTATTTTGAAGTTCTAAATAAGGCCGCTGGATCTTCCTTTCAGTTACGTTCACCTTTCATTTATATTGTATGCCTTATGATTTGTTAATTAGTCTATGGTTTAATGCTTTCGCATGGAAGATTGAGAATCATAGAATTAAATTACTAGGGTGTGTGTTTCTTGGATGATTTTAGCACTCACAATAAAGCTTTAGATGAGTTATGTGTTGTCTATCGTACACGATATTCGGCGTCTTTGGATATTAGTTCTTGAGTTCATTCCAATTATAATTGCTTATTCTTTTAGATGATGTTTGACATTTTTTTCAAATTTAAATATATGTTTTATCTAATTTGATATGAATTTGGTAATATTCAATCACCATTATGAGAAAGATATCAACAGCGATTGAGAGAATGGGAGAAATATTTCTAAACTAAACACCTCTTTCCTAAATGGAAACTAGGAGAAGTTGTCACATGTTGAAAAGCCAGCCATGTTGCTTTCTTTTTGAATCCTTGGGGCTTGGAAGTGCAAAACAATGGTTCAAAACAAATGTCACATATGAGAATTTTGGGTTCAAAGCGAATGTCACATAGGAGAATTTCAATTTTGGGGGAAAAGCACTCTTCATGCATCTCATTGAATAAAGCCAACTGGCTTCAATAAGGGAACTCCAAGGTCCAATACTTTCCACCTTTCCACTAGGGGTGTAAGTGAGCTGAGCTACTCGCGAGCTAATCGAGATCGACTCGAAAAATACTCGAAATTGACTCGTGGTTCACGAGCTCGAGTCGAGTTTTTTCTAAAATGAGTCTAGCTCGAGCTCTATATTACTCGAGTCGTAAGGCTCGCAAGCCTTATCGAGCTGTACTATAATTAGGTTTAGGAGGGTAAACGAGTCGAGTCAAGTTCGAGTACATCCAATTCGAATCAAGAATAATGATATAAAATTAAAAACTACTAGTTAAAAAATTAACGAGCTTTAACGAGTCGAGTTCGAGTAGCTCGATTATTATTCGGGTTCGAACTCGAGCTCGATTTTTGGAAACTCGACGAATTCGAGCTTGACAAAATCTTTCATGAGTCGAGTCGAGTTTGGGTATACTCGAGCTCGGCTCGACTCGACTCGTTCACACCCCTACTTTCCACATTGTAACATATGTATAGCGATTGGTTATCCATGTTGCATAAATTAATGTGCCTATTCATAAGAATACTTTGTCATCCCCTCAACTTTTAGGGCAAGATTCCATTCATGGTGATCAAAAGTTCTATAACAACCTACGCCTCATATTTCGTCTAACCTTTGTCACCTAACATAATTAGCACATTTGCAAGATAAGATAACGACTTTGAGGACCTCTTGAAACTTTTGAAAACCTTTTTTATTAGTTCTTCTAATCCATGTGTGGTGAGTGCCTTTCTAGTTATGCCCTCTATTTTTTATATTGTAATCAAATCCACCATAAGGAAATGAATAAGACACTTGAGTTTGTGGTTTCTTAGGTCCATTATCAAAGCTATTATGGACAATTTCAACCTTTCCATTTGACCATCAGTGGGAGAGGTGACCAAATGATAAAGAGCTACTTCAATGCCATGTGCTTCTAGAAGCTATGGGGTTTGAGCTTAGGATAGCAACATCATTCATGTTCCAACCTAAATCAGTAAAGCTTTGTACACTATAGAATTCTCTATCGTCATACCTCTCAAAATGGTTAACCAATGGAACTTCAACATGGATACCATTTAAAGAAGTAAAATCAGAATTCAACTTCTTTTTCTCAACTTATGGTTATTGTAATAAAGGTGTTGTGCCTACAATTGGATCATGGTGTTGCAACTTCAGGATGGCTTAGTTTTTATTCTCTTCTGACATTCGGTAGCGGTTGGAAATCCCAAAAGCATATTGTACATTTTTTTTGGGACATCACCATCTGTCCATTGTTGTGAAAAGATTGGCCAATAACTAACAACTGAGGATCAGTGTTGTGAACCGCACTCAAGGATCAAATCACATGGACGATGGCCTTTTCCTTTAGGCTTATTCTTTCTTTTACCACTTATTTTAATGATAATAAAAGATAATAACTCTACTCATAAAGGGATTCGAAAACCTAGACCTTGTTAGAGAGAGATTCTAATCTCATTTTTTTTTTATTTAACTTCATGCTTTCTTTTTATTGATAGAGTTATGTCTTTAAATAGGTTACAATCCTAACCAAAATAAGATATAAATAAAACCCATTAAGAAATAATTTATACTTTCCTAAAAGAAATAAAATACTCAACAAAATAAGGAAATAACTCGAATTCTAAAATAAGAAGATAATTTTGAGCTGTAACTTATGTGCACTATTCTATCCACAACATTACTTCTATCTCGCTGAAAGAGCTTGTACTCAACCTCAAAAGAAAAGGGTAAAGTTGTGGACTTGAGTGGCTGATTGATAACCTCCTGCATTACCCGAGCGGTATATCAATATCAACCAATTCCACCCATGGTAGTTTCTTGCATCAGTGTATATTAGAGTACAATTCATCACAATTTTAACATAAACATTTGGACCTCCTTTCTGCCATCTCCGTCCGGTTAAGATATTTAATTAATGATTGTTCATTGGTAATAGAGAAGGTACTTAAATTCCTTGCACTCTGTATTTGGTGTTGAAGGTTGCCCTGTTTCTTTAAGACTAGTGCAAACTTTTTGAAGAAGCTATTTTTACTCATAAACCCTTCCTAAACTCATCGTAAAGGATAAATTGGGGGGTTTATGTAACTAGACATCCAATTTAGTGGAGTCATCCAAACCAGTCATAAATAAACTAACATGTAGATGATCCGATACTATCTCATCAGCACGTGCAAGTTTTTCTTGGAATTGTCTTTGGTAGAGTTCTACTAACTATTTGTTTAAGATTAACTAGATCACCAATTGGATTGCTATTATCTGGTGGTCCAAATCTTTGAGAGCATAGGTTGAAAAATGTTGCCTAATTAATTAATACTTTGGCTTTTTTTAGTTGATAATACTACATATAAGCTTCCTCAAGAAGATGAAATCCTGCCAATCCTACCTTATTCTCTTTTATTGTATATTATTTTCAAAAAATTGCTCACATCAATGAGTCCAAATAAAGGGATCCTCTGTTCTATCATACGTTAGAAAGTCTAGTTTCTCATACTTGGAAACCACGGAGTGATAAGCACCTAATTTTGAGGCTGATTATTTTTCACACCTATTTTGTAGCCTTTTTTATGCATTGCTCTTCTCACTTTCATCATGCCTTGCTTTTGTGAGTTTGTTCTCTAAAGATAGTTGTTCTAATATCAGCGCTAATTTCTACCCTAAGTGTTGCTCCATTGCTAATAATTTGGAATTTTTGAGGGTACGTTCTTCTTGTAATCGTTTCCCTAA
>CM062395.1:1784023-1867412 GCA_031304145.1 Cardiospermum halicacabum | reverse complement strand
TATCATCACCTATTGTGCTCAGTTATGTTACCAAATTATTGTGAACCGCACTTAAAGATCGAGACATCGGACGATGGCCTTCTCCTTTGGGCTAATTCTTTCTTTTACCATATATTTTGATGATAATAAAATAATAACTCAGCTCATAAAGGGAGCCAAAAACCTAGACCTCGTTAGAGAGAGATCTTAATCTCTATTTTTTATTTCAATTCTTGCTTTCTTTTTATTGATAGAGTTATGCCTTTAAATAGGCTACAATCTAGACCAAAATAAGATACGAATAAAACCTATAAAGAAATAACTTGTACTTTCTTAATAGAAATAAAATACTCAACAAAATAAGGAAATAACTCGAATTTTAAAATAAGAAGATAATTATGAACTGTAACTTCAGCGTACAATTATATCCACAACATTAGCAATAGAAAAACTGTCATTAAAAATAACATCCACTAAAGAATCTTTTGCAGTATGCCCAAAAACATTTCGTGACAAAATACTTTGGTGACTATTTTCTTAATCTTTATTCAAACAATACTCCAAATTAGAACTTTCATCCAATAAACTTCTTAAATATTTTAGATTCTCAATTAAATCATGACCTCCAAAGTTGCTAGATGTTATACTGAGCTCCATAAGCTGCTTAATAAGCAAGCCAACTGAGTAGAGTATTTCGAATATGCTCTACAATACTATGTAAGCTCTTTTAAATGAGTTTGGCATTGTCGAAGACTTGATTATCATTTTCTATGTCATAACAGGTATCTAGAAAATTTCTTTATCTCATATTTGTTAAATAAATTATCCTTTAGTTGTGCGCTGATTACACTTTGATGTTTTTAAATGTTAAATTAGCCCTCAAAAGATTGTTATTAGACCATCAATGAAGTACAGGAGAAGTGGTAGGGATGCTTTACGAGAGTTGCGAAGGTAAATTATTAGGTAGAGTTATATTCTAAGAATCTATGTTTCATATTAACATTGTTTGTTCTATTGCACACTGGTTTCGGCTAGTTATTGTGTTCTATTTTTAGGTTGCTGGCAAAGTGTTTTCTTCTCTGAACGGAATATTGTTTGACATGTGTTTCCGTGTTCTCACTATTGATGTCTCAGTAAAGATAAAAAAAAATGTCATTTATGACCAAATCAAAACTGCTATTAAATAAGGATAATTTGAAGTTTTTTTTTTTTATGGTTAGTTTTATCTAAGTTAATGAGTTTTCTTATTATTGATGTGAATATGGAGTGGCAATGTAAAGGGTAACTTGGGTTACTCATTGAAGTTGATGTGGTGTAATCTTTAGGAATTAAGTTATAACAACATACTGTATATTCTATATATTGGGCATGTGATTGTGTTGACTAACCTTTTTTATTTCGTGTCGATTTATGGTGTGATGGTGGAAAATAAACTAAAATGATGTTGGATTTGACATGTTTGATATTCTATTTCAATTGGGGCGAAGAGATTAATTCTTAACAAATGATGTGGTTCATTGATTTCTTGATTATAAAATGAAAAACAGTTTGTTATATGAAGTTTTCGGTTATAGATTGAAAAGAAGCTCCTTATATGAATTTTTGAGATTGTATTCTTTTATTTCATTTTTGTTAATTTAATTTTGATGCTAGATGCATATTTAAACTGCAACTTTAGTTAGTTAAATATAGACTTATTCGTATATAATATGTTAATTGTCTTGTATTCTGAAATCTTTTGTTGCTACTAGCTTTATATCACTTTAATTAGTGTAAATTTTATATTGGGAGACCCCTAGTATCATTTTTCGAATTGAGAATTCATAACTTATTAATAATGATGGTGTGTTTATATAGTGTGAAGTTTAATTTTTCTAACGTCAACACTAGTCGAGAACCCATTTTGCCTTCCCTATGTTAAGATAGGGGAATTTTAGAAGCATTGTTGATGTTGAAATGCATATAAAAAATAAATGGGCCTAAGTTAAATTGTAGCCTAGTGGGATTTATTCATCAAGAAAAGACAATCCAATTATCCACGCGATTAAATTTTCTCTCGTGAACTAGTTATGATGTTTTTCGAAATTAAACAAATTCCATTTAACTGGATTTTGATCAAATGCAAGCCCAATACTAAATTTGGGCTCAAAACAAACCCAACCCTTAAATTAGAGGTACTTCGATTGAGGTTAATTGAATGAAGAAGGTATGTCATATTTAGTGGTGTCAAACAGGCATGCTCGTGCCCACCCATTTTTACCTGTGAAAAGTCCGTAATTTAATGATCCCAAACATATTGACTATGTCCATATGGTTACGGGTCGTTCGCAGACTTTTACGTTATTTTGGCCTGATCCGTCTATGCCCGTGGTTTCACAATCATCAATATGATGATCGTGCCTACCTATACCCACACGGTCACAGTCGCCCATTATCACAGACTTATTTTCAACACCACTAGTCATATTTAAAAAATTTTATTTTCCACTTATGCTCTAAGACAATAATTTTATATGTTGATTTTTTTCTTTTCTTTTTTTTTACTTTAATCAAATCTTGTACCATTTCATTTTTAACGAAAAATTATGTATAATATTATAGTTAAATCAGTATCTTGATCTTAAGTAGATTAATTATTAGAAAATTTTATAATTTAAATTATTTATTTTTACAAAAATAAAATCAGCATCAATTTAAGCATTAATTTAACATGAAATATGACATTAATTTACGAATCAGTTTTACATCTAGCATTCTAATCAGAATAAGATATATCTTATTCACCATCGCTCCTCCTCTTCCGGATCATCCTCACCACTCTTCCTCCTCCTCATCCACCTCTACCAAATCATCGTTCTTTAATCTCACCGATATTGCTCATCCTCCTCCATCATCCTTCTGTCTCCTCCACTTTAGTCTCCGCAACACCAATCTCCGCCTCCGTCTTCATCGCTTCTATCTCCATGAATGTGACTCCGATCACTTCTTCCATTATCTGTATTGTCTTGCTTCATAATTCACTCCATAAAAGGTAAGGAATCAGAATGGATTGTGAAACATCTATTTGCTCTGCATCATTTTTTATCTCCATGACCTTCAAATGTCGACGTTTCTCACAAATACCTAGTCATCCGAAGGCTTTTGAAAAATTTCTTAAAGACGGATGCAATCAGGTAACGTCTCCCCCCTCGAAGCTCGTCGATTGTTTGATTGCTTGATATAGAGAAGCCTCACCCCTCATTTGTCATTATTCACTAGTTAGTTCAATTGTCTTGCTAAGAATAAACACTACGATGTTGTTATATATCTTGTCATGATGTTGGATTCTAATGGATGGTCTCCTAATTTTATTATCTATAATATTTTGGTGAATTGCTTATGGCGAGTAAAGAGAGCTTTTGATAATCTTGCAGTCTTAGGAAAGATGTTGAGATTAGATATTAGGCCAAATGTTGTGATTTTAAATTGTTTGATTAAAAGTCTCTGTGAGGAGGGTAGTGTCTTTAAAGCTACTAGGATGTTCAAGAACTTGATTGCAAGTCATATGTGGTGACATATGACACACTTACACATGGCTTATGCCAATCGGGGAATATGGAAACTGCTCTTAAGTTACATGAAGCAATGGTTAAAGAGAATAAGAGAAATGACTCTATATATGGTTCTAGTATTGTCATTTATTTGACATTGATTGATGGTCTGTGTAAGAGTGGAGTAGTACAAAAGGCCATGAAACTGAAGAATAGAGGAATCACTCTTAATGTATTCTTTTATACATCTATAAATCATGGTTTTAATAGCATAAATGGAAGATCAAAGTGTTAACCTCAAAACTAATTACTTTGATTATATTTTCTTATATGAGTTGTTTCATCTATTTGTTAGATTGATTTGATCTTAATTAGTTAGATTATTTTCTTTTTAATTTTATTTGATTGGATTCTGTTACACGAGTTGTTTCTTTTCTTTGTTAGATTGATTCGGTCTTAATTAGTTAGATTATTTCCTATTTTTTTTAGTTTACTTGATTTGATTTTGTGATTTTTTAGGTTGGAAAAGGACATGTGTTCAAATGAATTCGAAATTTGAGGTCACGGTTTTTCTGATAAACATGTAGACTTTTTTTAGTTAGGGTCAGAATTTTTGACATCTTTTCATAAATAGTTAAAATGGTAGATGAGACGACATGAACATGAGATTTAGTGGTTAGTTGGTTTTGGAATGCAGAACAACAAAAAAATGTGTTGTCTGTAAGATGAATGTGACATAGTGTACAATTGCGATGTATATAATCATATTAATTATTTTTTTTAAATCGATTTCTACTACTAAACTTTGAACACCACATGAGACAACATAGGTTTTCATTCCATCATTTTTCTGCTTATGTGATATGAGTTCACAAGTTGTGAAGCGATATCAAATATTGTGATTTAATATCACAAATGTAATAAATGGTCATAAAAGGGATCAACGTGAATACTGAAAGCGTAGATATGGTGCAAACATGGTAAAGAACCATACTCATTAAAAAAAAAAAAAAAAAAAACTTTAAAGATATTCAAATTTTGGGATGTTAACTAGGTTGGAAAGTAAGAGTACATTGTTTACAGACATTTATAAATGGTTTTCAATAAGGTGCTTGGAGGTCAGATCTATATGTTTATTTTTTTTTTTTTTCAAATCTATTTCTTATAGTAAACTTTATACACCAAATGATGTATAATGTTGGAAGAGGACCTGGATTCAAATGAATTTAAAATTTGAGTTTACAGGACTCAGATAGACATTCAGAATTTTTGAGTAAGTGTGCATGAACATGAGATTTGGTTTTGAATGGAGAATGCCCAAAAATATATTATCTGTAAAATGAAGGTGTAACGTCTAACCCCTGCCCCGGGTGACCCGAGGCGTAATGGCAGGGCGCCACGTCATTACATGACCGGTCTAAAGGCTGACTACTAGTCCTACAGACCACCACTACGCTTTCTAGCATGTTTTGTCCTCACTCGCATGCTTTCCGAGCAAACTTCCAGGAAGGTTACCCATCCCAAAATTGCTCGCTTAACTTTGGAGTTCTCAAGTTCTAGGCTCCCAAAAAATAAGGTACAAATTGGTGATATTGGTAGTATTTCAAATCCTTTTAACCAACCCTCTATCAAATTATCACTCACCATATTCAAGCCTCTAATCACACTTCGACGTTATTTCCCCATGTCAATCACTACATTAGTCTGGATCATTAGAGCTCAATACTCTCGGTGCCGAGCCTCTAATCACACTTCGACGTTATTTCCCCATGTCAATCACTACATTAGTCTGGATCATTAGAGCTCAATACTCTCGGTGCTGATAAGCCTAACTGTCATTGCTGTCATGCGTTCTCATTTTACGATCTCTCCTTCTGATCTCCGTCTCTCTCCAAACTCGGTGATGCCAACACCATCATGGCGTATAGTCTCATTTTTTTCATTAGAATCTGCGATTTTGTCTCCTCTCCATTTAATAGTATTTGGTTGAAGAGTAATGATTGATAGCCTACTCGTTGTGACAACTTTTCTTGCCTTCTCTTACATGGCAAGTGCTGATTGAGTGGAAAAAATTAATAATAATTAATGAATTGATTATTATAAAATTTATATCCAATCATTTATTGTCACGTAAGGGTAGGCAACGAAAGTAGGCACCAGGAGTAGGCTGTGTAGCATTATTCGGTGATGACTGTGGAATTTTTCATTTTTTATTTTTATTTTTATATTACAAATAGTTTTTATAATAGGTGGAGTTTCCTATAAAGTTTATATATATATATATTATACATACATAAATTATTTTAAAATTAAAAACGCAATTTATTTATTTATTTTTAATAAAAATAACACAGAACTATTTAATAGTTTTTCAATTGAAATAAAATGAATAATTATTTGAAATGAAAATGGAAAGCGAAGCTATTTTGGAAAATACTTATTTATTTTTCTGATTGAAACATCTAAAAATGGAGCTTAAGATATGTTTGGATGAGATTGTTGCTCAAAAGTAAGGACGTACTTGTAGTGGGAAAATAACTTACGACCTTTAAAGGTCAAAAGTAAGGCTGTAGCAACCCAAAAAGATTTCAGAGTTCCACAAGCAAAATGGACAGAGCCCAACACCGGCCGAAAACACCTTCGGTCATAACTATTTCGGCCGAAATAGACCCACCAAGACCAGGCCCAACAGGCCTTCGGCCGAAGCAGGCTCAAAAGGCCCAACTACCATTTTCGGCCGAAGAGGACCAACGCCCCTTCAGCCCAAGAGGACTCATCAAACCTGCGGCCGAAGGGAGACTAAAAATACCCAAATAACCACTGCGGCCGGAGAAACCTAATACAGGCCCGAATAGTATCAACAAGCCCAAACCCAAAGAGGAAACCAAGTCCAAAGAGGAAACCAAATCCAAAGAGGAAACCAAGCCCTAGAAGGAGATCAAGCCCAAAAAGGAAGTCAAGCCCAATGAAAGACCAAGTCCGAAAAGGAGACCGAATCAAGGGAGAATAAGGAGTCCCAATTCAAATAGAAATAGGACCCAAACACCTCCTATAAATAGGGGGTAGGGATGATTAGAAAGGGATCCGATTTTTCATTCATTAGAGCTAAACTCTGTAAGATTATCTCTGTAAGCTTTTTAGCTATTTTCTCAAGCAATCTTAACCTAATATTTGGCTGTGGTTTATTTGGCACCACAGTATTATGTTTCATCATTAAATAATTTTGGTCATATTTATAAATTTCTATCCATCCATCGTGATGAATTTAGGCCAACTCCAACAAAATCTATTCCCAATCCTCAAATTAAAGAGTGATAATTGAATTTTAAAATAAAATATTCTCTTTTTTTTTTCGAAATTTATTCCAACCCATCTCTTCCTTAGGAAAGGGACAAAAAAAAGAAATATTTACATTATATTTTGTGAATTTTATTACTTTATAATTACGTGGTGTTATTAAATAATTATTAAAATTAATATTTAAATAAATAATTTATTTAATATAATTATTTTTCTTATATTATAAATTTACAATTAAATATAATAAAAAAATATCATTTTACTTATATAATAAAAGGAGAATATATATATATATATATATATATAAAAACTGTTCTACTAATCGTTAATATATTAACGTAGAAGAATTCTATTTTATAATAAAAGATTTTTCGAACAACTCCATAAAGAATTTAAATCATTCGATTTCAAAATCAAGTCTTTACTAATATGAGAGGAAATGCTAATATTCTTCAGGAAGTTTAAATATATACACTTTATTTTTATTAATTTATAATTATAGTTTTAAATAATTCTATTTTACTTTTTTTTTAGATATTTATGTTGTAATTCTATGAATATGTTCGAGTTTATGTATTTCAATTTCAATTTTCTTTAAAATATATTTTTACTTAAAATTTAGTTTATTATTATTAAAATATTTTTTTCTATTATCTATATCAATAATTAATTATTTTAATTTTTTAATTACATATATCAATATCGAATTTCAATTAATAAATCAATTTTTATTTTTATAATATTTATTTTATAAAATTAGTTGTAAATCAAATAATGAATAGATATATAAATGAATTAGGTAGAAAATACAATTAATAGAAATTGAGGGTTACATTTATAATTTTAAAAGTTAAAAAGTAAAGATAGGGAAGGGTCAAAATGAAACTCTATTAATAGGGAAGTACTTGAAAAAATACAACCTCTCTTCTTTAAGTTAAAGAGGGGGAATGATAGTAAATTTGTATATTCATATCTGGGTTTAATTTTAAAGTAGATTCATAATGAATTTAAGTTCAAATTTGAATTTCGAAATCAATCTACACACCATTGCAATCTTTTAAAATATTAAAAGAAAAATTAAAGTATGTTTAATTTAAATAGATTTTAGAGTAGATTTGGATGATTAGCCGACCGTACAATTAGTTGTTATATTAAATTATATAACTGGAGTATTGAATGTTTAGTATTAATGTTAACTTTTAATGTTAATTTTTAATTTAGCTATTAAATATAAAATTACTAAAATTTATTATAAATATAAATATTATTGAAAAGATAAGAATGTAATTAATTATAAATAAAATATTAATAAATTAAATTATTTTTAGCATTTTAGTTGAAAGCTTTTTTTTTTTTTTTTTACTTTTATAAATGCTATTATAAATGTTAATTAAAATGATTATTAAATATTTTTTTAAAAATATTTATAATTTAAATACTATTTAAAAGATTATTTAGAACGTTAAATAAATTTTTTATCTATCCCTCCTTAAATAATTATTAAAAAAACATGTTATAAAATAACATTTGGTTGATAACCCTTTCAGTCTAATATTTTATATACGAAAGAATCATGTATTTAATTAACTTTTAAAATGAAGTCACCCGGACGAAACAAATAATATTTGAAGGGATTTTGATAAAAGTCAAGCTAGTGCTCGAAAATGTAAAGATGATATGGTCCCTGCAAAAGTATTGAAAATGAGTAATGATGTGTAGTTTACTCTCCTAGCCCACTTTTTCTATCTAATAGGTGTTGATTTATGATTGGATGATTTTAATTCACATTTATTATTATATAATTATTTTTATTAATTTATCAACCAGTCATAAATTGCCACATATGAGTAGGCTATAAAAATGAGTTGTGAAAGTAGGCTATGTAGTATTATTCACTGAGAATATTCACAACAATAAGACCACGTTGCGTTGATTAATTTTTAACTTGAAATTTTTTTTTAAAAAAATTATAAATATATTTATTTATTTATTTATTTATTTATTTATTTATTGGTGGGCAAGTGTCCACTTCTCTGTCGCAATCATCATCTACAAGATCAAACACCAGTTCGGTTGAATTGTTCCTACTATGTTGAATTCGAAATACCTTACAAAATTTAAATATTAACCCCAAATGTCTACGTGATTCATATAACGTATGCATGTGCATGTCAGATTTTGTCTTATTTAAAATAATAATAAATAAATAAAATTTCGAGAATTTAAAATATCTTAACACCGGCCTGCAATTTAAATTATATTTCAAAAAATATTTTATATAATAACTTTTTATAATATTTCAAATATATATATATATAAAATTTTAAAAATAAAATGTTTGAAAATATAAATATATAATAATAATAAATTGTTTATTTACTGTATAAATCAGTTTAACAAAATTAGATCTACTTATTAAATATATCAAACAAAATGAATAGTAAATAAAAAAAATCTAATTTCATATATTATAATATTATTATAAAAAACTTTAAATATTCATATTATATATTTAATAAAATATTAATATATATTAACAATTTTTAGTTATAATTATTATTTATATGGAAACTTTTTATTTATAAATCATTAAAAAAAATTATTTTCAAAAATAAACTTATTTTCAAAAAAAAAAAATTGATTTTTCAATTTTTATTTATAGTTATTTAAATATTTAATTTTTACTATATACAATAAGTTTCCAAAAGTATTGAACCCCAATTGTATTCATTTATAGCATCTCTATGTAAATATAGCTAACAGTAGGGTGTGGGACATTTAGAAAAACTTAACCTATAAAGTTGAAATTTAAGTATTTATTTAAATATAAAAATTAAAATTACCTATTTTTATAAATAAATATATAAAAATTAAAATTAAAATTTTGAAAGTTCATTTTTAAAAAGATATTATCTTATTTGATATATTCTTTCAACTTTTATGAAAATGATGTATAGTTGCAAAATTGGATGGAAGCCTATATCTCTCTTCAATTGTTGTTGAAAAGTATATAAATTGAAAATTTAAACTATAGAGTTTCATTGGACATAGTTCACTTTCAAATACCACTACCATATATCTGTCAAAACTGGCCTATTATTCTTCTTTAGGTTTTTTTTTTATTTTTTTTATTTTTATTTTTTAAAAATATTTATTTCCATTAGTTAAATAATATAAACATCTTTAATCTTTCTAAATAGTTATTATTTCTGAATTTTTTATCTGATGTGGATTATGAATTTATGTTAAAATTAATTTTATTCGGCATATATACATTAAAATTATTGGTACACTAATAGAATAGAAAATTTTCTCATATAATAATATTTATTTTCTAATAAAAATATAAATACATATATTTTAAAAATCCATTAAAATTTTAAAAAAAATAACAGTAAAAATACTTTTTTAAAATAAAAAAAAAATCTTTTCCTTAACTATTAAATTTTAATTTTTTATTTTCTAATACCATAAAAACTCATAAATCTTTTTTCTTTATATAGTGGACATATTTCTAATTGTTAGTATTAACTAAAAAAAATTATATTAATAATGTCAAAGGGTTTTCAAATTATAAGGAAATGTTAGAAATAAATTATAAATAGTTAATGTATTATTGATTTAATTTATATCAGTATTACTATTTTTCATTTTCTCTCTGTGTATGTTTGGCGCTAGATGTTAAATTAGATGTTGAGTTAGCTGTTAACTGTTAAATTAGATGTTGAAATAGCGATTTAACATGAGTGTTTGGTAATAATAATTAGATGTTGAAGTAGCTGTTAGATGTAAAATGTTAAATTAGATGTTGAAATAGAGATTTAACATGAGTGTTTGGTAATAATAATTAGATGTTGAAGTAGCTGTTAGATGTAAAATTACGTAAACAATACAATATATTATTTTTACCTTACAATATAATTTATTAGCGTGAGTAATCATTTTAAAATAATTTTTTCTTTCAAGATTTTTAATTTAAAACCAACCAATCTTTAGTTATCAAGTTATCAACTAATTAAAAAATAAATAAAATATAGAGTAAAAAAAAGTCATTTAAAGATTTTTAATCATATTTAATAAATAAAAAAATTATTAAAATTAACTAATTTAGTACAAATAGAAGTTTTTAATATTATTAAGAGAAGTTTAGTAATACTCATAAATTGACAAGGGTAAAATAGGAGCTTATATTAATAGGATGCGTCTTATATCAACAGTTCAATATGACACATAATGCAAGCTACTTACCTATCAAACATGGTCTCCAAAACATGAGCTAACAAGTTGATTAATAATCTAACTTATCCTTATTTTAATCCCCTTTAAGTGATCTAGGATAAATGATTACAGTTCATTGCAATTACCGTCTGAAATTGACTTTAACATTTGTCAAATTATTCGAAGGTTTGTCAGATACCAAACTATAAATTTGGTATGGAGCTCGGTAAGCAATTTGGACAGAGGACACTTCAGGCCATACCGAATTGTAGTTCGGTAGTGAGCTCGGTAGTGAACTCGGATAGAATAGTCAATTTGGATTCCTGCAGTTATACCGAGTTGTAGCTCAGTAGCTAATTCAGTGGTGAGTTCAAACAAATAGTTCTATTTGGTCTCAAAGTCTCACCGAATTGTAATTCGGTACTTAACTCGGTAAATAGTTCGGACAGAGAGCCAAATCTATCTCCTAATGTTATACCGAACTATAATTTGGTAGCTAGTTCGGTAATCAATTCGGACAAAAAGCCAAATCTATTTTCTAAGGTTATATCGAATTGTAATTCGGTAGCTCGTTCGGTAATCAATTCGGACAAAGAGCCAAATCTATTTTCTGAGGTTATACCGAACTGTAATTCGGTAGCTAGTTCGGTAATGAGTTTAGACATAGAGTATTTTTTAATCTCAAAAGCTCACCAAACTGTAATTAGGTATCTAGCTCGATAAAAAGCTTTGCCATAGACAAAATTACACGATTTTAGCCTATTCTAGTTATGCTTTTCGCTATTTAAACCTTAAAGCATCTAGTTGGGTCTGTTCTTATCTCATATGGCCAGTTAATAGTCAAAATTCATACTACCCATAGGTTAGAACCCATTTATCAAAGCAACGTGAAGAAACAAATCAATTCATAAAAAACATACAGAAGCAGTAGCAGAATCAATTCTTACTAGAACAGATTTTAGTTCATCACGTGTATGATCAAGTGTTTAACTTACCAGACCTGTCTTTAGCTTAATAATTGAACTCAGGAACAGAAAATAGAGATAGGGTAAACCCGCAGAATTAGATCAAAGATCCCAGAATGAGGCTGTGACATCCAGAATAAGCAAAGATTTAGAATGGATCAGAGATCCCAGAATGATATTGTCACACACAGAAATAAGTAGGCTTACAAGGCCTAATACGCTTTCGCGCATCGATGTATACATCTAATTTCCCTACAGCATGCTGGTCTTATCGTATTAACTTAGGACAAGACTTTATACAGATTTACAGAGTTTATATTCTTATATTATCAAATGGGCAGCTACTAATCCCCAAATCTTATAGCCATCATATGACAGCATTGTAAACTAAAAATCATAGACATAACATAAGCATACAGATAGAATCACAGTCATATTCAGAGAATAAAAATTAGGTAAATTATACCTAAATGCAACTTAATATTATAACTCAATTGAAGATTTCAGACTTTCAGATTATATTAAATTTGATCATGTAAACACAAAGATTCAAACAGAAACATATAATCGTGAGGGCTTAAACATGGCTACTAACCTGTGAATGCTAATCTAAAGCCGAATCACTCCGGTTGACGATGCCCAATTTGATCTAAACCAAATCAAGAATAACATAAATAAATACATAATTCCGAAAGTTAGGATTTTAATTTGGGCAACGAAAAGAACCCCAAATCAACCCCGAATAAACTCATAAACAAATATTAAATATCAATGGTTTCAAGACCCAAATCAATTAGAGATTCAAACCTCCCCCCAATTCAAAAACCCTAAATCAATCATGAAATCCAAAACAAAATGAAAACGATTTAAATCAAGAAGAGAATCAAGATCATTATCGGGAACAATAGAAACCAATGAAAATCAAAGTTTCAAACTCGAATTCTGCAAAGAGGGATTTAGAAATCTGCGACTTAGGGTTTAGTTGAGAGGAAAAAGAGAACACGTTTGAATGAGTTTTTAGGGATTTGTAAAAAATGGTTTCTAAACCTTTCACTTATATACTTATAGCAAATATCTCCATAAACCCACAGATTTCTATTTGGTTCTAATTGACCCAAAGTTAAAAATAATTATAAAATATATTAAAATTCCTTTTTATTTCAAAATTGTCCCAAAAGTCAAATCAGTCAAAAATGCGGTCAAACCGGAAAGTGAATATTTTAAAATACCCATGGTACCCTTGTACCGAAAAATAAAATAATAAAATCAAATCAAATAACGAAAATAAATTTTCAAATTATGAAAACGGATAGCCCTAATTTGCGGACGTGACAACTCTACCCTACTTAAGAAATTTCTTCCCCGAAATTTTCCTGAACTGAACAAGTACGGATATTTGACGTCGCATAGCTTCTTCTGGTTCCCATGACTCTTCCTCAACCGCGTGGTTACGCTAGAAGATCTTAACTAGGGGCACAGTTTTGTTCCTCAAAACTTTCATTTATCTAACCAAACTCTAAACCAGTTCTTCCTCACAACTCAAATCCAGTGGAATCTCAATAGTCTTACGTGTAAAGATGTGAGAAAGATCATAACGATACATTTTTAACATCGATACATGGAAGACATCATGAATTTTTTTAAATAAATATTAATATGAAATTCTATTTGAATTTTTTAATTAAAATTTTCAAAATTTATACTACCTGTGTTTTTAATTACCCACTACAATTACTATTACACTCAAATCCCAATGATACTTTACATTTCCTTTTTTGCCCTTACTATATTCTATAAAAGTTGTGGGTCCATCTACTCAAAGGGTATATAAGTAAATTTGCTAATTTTTTTTACTAAAAAAAGAAAATGTAGCAATTAAAAGAACCATACCTAAAAAGGAAAGTGCAGTGGATAATTAAAAACAGAGGTAGTGTTCTACAATTTTAGTATTCTACAATTTTTCTTTTATTACGCCAACTAAATAATTAAAATAAAATATTAAAAAAATATTTTCTCCTCCAAATTATCTTAGTGTCATAATACTAATAGATATTCACCTTCTAAAAATTTCAATGGATCATGAGAGATCTAAAGATAAAAAATCTAAAAATTAAATAAATAAACTAAAATAATACTAATATACTAAAATAGTAAAAAATAAATAAATAAAAATCTAAAAGATCTATAACAATTTACCCACAATAAAGTACATTTACTACACATTGAAACGTGCACCATATTTACTCCACATTGAAACATACACCCTATTTAATACATAAACAAAGCAGAGTATTTGACTCCACCTATTATATAAACAAACCACTATAACCTCATCAACCACTCTCTTGTCTTCACCACAATATCACATGAAGATTCCAGAATCACCCTTAGGAGGAGGAAAAACCATCCCGGTGATCGGATTCGGCACGGCGGAGTATCCATTCACGACGTCGAAAGAGGCGGTGAAGGAATCGGCTCTAAACGCTATTAAAACAGGTTACAGGCACTTCGACACAGCGGCTCTATACAAATCGGAGAAGTATTTGGGTGAAGCTATAGCCGAGGGTTTGAGTCTGGGTGTTATTAAATCGCGTGATGAGGTTTTTGTTACTTCTAAGCTTTGGATCTCCGACGCTCATCCCCACCTTGTCCTCCCTGCTCTGCAAACCACTCTCAGGTCTGTGTATATATATTTTTATTTAAAACTATTGTTTTAGCAGTGTTATTTGGGGATATGTTAATAAAATATTATTTAAAATAATATGGAAATAATAATTTTAATATTATATTTTTATATTTATATATTATGAAAATTAAAATGATTAAGTTTTTAACTTAAAAATTAATAAAATAAGAGGAGTTTTTTATTTATTAATTAAGAGTATTTTATCAATAATATTTGGATTTTTTCGATTTTTTTTAAATATGTATTCAGAATTCAAGTTCCATAATAAAAATAAATATTACATAATAACTCTTAAAGTTATTAAAAAAATAAAAATTATTAAAGCATCCCAACCATAGAAATATATATGGAGACACCCCACAAGATTATAAACTATATTTTGACCTAAAAACGTGATTCAATGATCGATCTGTTTGGTCAATTGTGAAGATAAAAACAAAATCTTTATTGTCAAAATCAATAAATTAAGAGGGAAAATAATAAATAAATGAAAGAAGAAGTATGCATGTTCACTTTTAGTTATTTACAAGTGAGACCCACAAATTTGACATATATTAATTTTTTTCCTAATTATGAAAATAATATCTTTTTAACCCATGTTCTTTCACATGGTATTGAACAGGAATTTAGGACTGGAGTACATTGATCTGTATCTGATTCATTTTCCGGCGAGTTTGAAACCGGGGACAGAATATCCATTTAAAGCTGAAGATGCTCTTGAACTGGATTATGAAAATGTTTGGAAAGCCATGGAAGAGTGTCAAAGGCTTGGTCTTACAAAGTCAATTGGAGTCAGCAATTTTTCTTGCAAGAAGCTTGAAAAAGTGCTTGCTGTTGCCAATATTCCTCCTGCTGTCAATCAAGTGAGTCCACTTTAATTAACTAATTATATATATATATATATATATATATATATATAAATAAGTAGAGACGGAAAAGAATACAAAATATTCCGTTCGATTTGATTTGATTTCGAAAATAAAAAATTAATTTTTATTCAAACTTATTTTGTATCACGATTTATTGTTTAATTTTAGTTTTGTTGTGATCAAAATTTAAATATTTGTTTAGATTAATTTTTTTTAATTAAATCAAACGAACCAAATTTCATTTGGATTGTTTTATAATTTAAAAAAAAAAAAAATTCCGATTTGGTTTAGTTTTAGTTTCAAAATCAATTTTCATTTAAACTGAACCGAATTGTTGATAGTTTTAATTATGTATATTTTAAGTCCATAATTTTAAAAAATATCAATTTAAACTCTCGTATTTCAAATGTCAAATATTGGTATTGAAAAAATATCAATTAAATTTTCTATACTACTAAAAATGACTTAATTTATATTAAGCATTAACCATTTGAGTTGTGTTGTTGCCGTTTGAGTTGTATTTTTGCCGTTCAAAAATCTTTTTATAAATATAGGTGGTTGATAGTAACGTTTTAAAGTAATATTTAGCGGTTCCAATAGTAATTTAGCAAAACTATTTAGAGCAACAGGTTGGCAAATATTATTTAGAACAACTTTTTCCGGAACGTTATTCAAACCGCTATTTTGAAACTATCATTGTATTTAATATTAATAAATACAATTTACCGCTATCGAGACTATAGGTATACATACCACTAAACTTATTTAATCAAAAAATTTAAAAATCAAAAATTAAATTAGACTTTCATAAAGTCAGATGATTGCCTTAATATATATATATATATATAGTTGCATTTATTTTATTTATTTATTTATTCTCTATCTTGGTGAAAGGTGGAGATGAATCCAATTTGGCAACAAAAGAAACTAAGAGACTTTTGCAAAGAAAAAGGAATACACATCACTGCCTACTCTCCATTAGGAGCCAAAGGAACACCATGGGGAAGTGAAAGGGTTCTTCAATCTCAACTTCTTCAAGACATTGCAAACAAACACCAAAAGACACTTGCTCAGGTTTGCTTGAGGTGGGCTTATGAGCAAGGGGTGAGTGTAATTGTCAAGAGCTTCAACAAAGGAAGAATGGAGGAGAATCTCAATATATTTGATTGGGAGCTGAGTCCAGAAGATGTTGAGAAGATTGAGCAAATTCCACAGAAGAGAGGAAGCACTGCTGAGAATTATATAACAGAAAATGGTCCTTTCAAGTCTCTTGATGATATTTGGGATGGTGAAATGTGATGCAATAGCAATAGGATCTTTTAGGAGGCACTTGGTCTAATAAATTTCTTTTATGAAATGATAATAATAATAAGTGTCTCAGGATGATTTCAGACCTTTTTAGCTATTGAATATGGCAAGCAAAATGGTTTCTTTACCACCTTTGTTTTTTGTTTTAACATTTTTTTAAATTTTGATTTTGCTTTGAGATGAACTCATTTTAGGTTCAATTATACAATTGACCTTATTACATGATACTTATAAAGAGATTAAAATGAAAATGGCAACTATAGTTAAAATAATATTTTAGGTAATTATAATAATTAGTAATAAAATAATTTTAATAGTATTAATTTTTAAAAATTATTTAAGTAAAATTTTTATGTGTTATCTAAACATTTAATGTTATTTTAAATGTTAAATTTTATGAATCGATTTTATATTATTAATGTTTACCAGTAAATTTTCAATTAGTTGTTAAATTAACGTTTTAAATAATTATGACAGCTGTTAAATTAGATATTAAACTAACAAATTAGTTATTAAATTGAATATTTGATATTAATTTAAATTTTGAATTAACTTTCATGTAAATTACTAAAATTCATTATATATAAATATAATTAAAATTATAATAATATAATTAATTATTAAATTAACTAATAATTTATAAAAAATTATTTTAAATATTACTTAACATATTAAATACGGTTATCAAATATTATTTTTTTTAGTAAAATTTAATTTGAGATTAACTATATATATATATATATTTACCAAAAACAAACTCAAAAATGGTTATAAACGTACTTTAATATATATATAATGAACGATGTCGGACTTTCATGGATTTTTTATTGGACCACCACTATCCTTTCTTATATGGGCCGATTAATACATGATATGGATCGGGTCGGATATAAATATTCAAAAAAAACATGACCGAATCCGTTAACCCGATTCCATACTGTTAATTTGTGATCGATTACCCCAATCCAAGCTAGTCGTCTCTCCGTCTGTCTTTGCTCTCGCCGACGCTGCCGTCACCACCTCACCGTCTCTGCCGCTAGTATGTCAGTTACTGTAACATTTTCACCTCAATTAAATTCGTATTTACTTTCAGTTTTAGTAGAATTTTGTTTAGAGACCTGAATTGATTTTTTTTTATTTTTTTTTTGGGGTGCTTTATAAGTATGCAGTTACATGCCCATCGTTGATAATTTGATGTTAAAATTTATATAATTTTAGTGATTTTGATCTTAATTTCCAAAAGCAATTAGCTTTCGGAGGTGTTGTGTACTTGTAGACAAATTCTCTTTGCATGTGCCTGTTTCATTTTTAATCTTTGATGTATTTGAAATCAGGAAGCTAAATTTAAGATTGATTGCAAGTTTAAATTGTGTTCAAAGGTGTCATTGTGTTCCTTCTAACATCTGTGTTTTCCATTTTGTTCCAGTGCCTGCTACTATGGCTACTGCTCTACCTTGTATCCATTATTGTTCGATTTCTTCTTCGTTTAGATATAGACTCTTGCCATCTAATTCGTTTATAATGACATCTCCGACCAATTTCCAACTTGGACTTTGCTCAAAACATTTTCAGTCTTTCAAGCATATAGCTAGTTCACTTTCCACAGTTGATTCTCCCTTGATTTCCCACACTGATGGGAAGAATGAGGAGAAAAGTCCTCTGCTGAAAGTCACTGATTTAACTGCTGTTATTGCTGAAACCAAGCAAGAAATTCTCAAGGGTGTGAATCTGGTGGTTAATGAAGGAGAGGTCTGTCTAAAGCTTCAATGTTTTGCCATTTGTTTAACAAAGTCATCAATGATGAATATCTAATTTTTATATATTTTTTTGTTTGACAGATTCATGCTATAATGGGTAAGAATGGTTCTGGGAAAAGCACTCTTTCAAAGGTGCATTCTTTTTCATAAATTCTTCTAGTCCGATTGAATCATATTGCTTTTTGTTATTTCTCTTTACCAAATTTATCAACTGAGGGGCAGTACAAACTTCGCAGGTTCTTGTTGGTCATCCAGACTATGAAGTGACCGGAGGGAGTGTTTCTTTCAAGGGGGAAAACTTGCTTGAAATGGAGCCAGAGGAACGCTCACTTTCTGGGCTTTTTATGAGTTTCCAGACTCCTGTTGAGATTCCAGGTGTGAGCAATATTGATTTCCTTCACATGGCCTACAATGCTCGAAAAAGAAAACTTGGTGAACCAGAACTTGGACCCATCGAGGTGTGTTAACTGTTTTATAAGTGGGTTCGTTGTAATTATAAATCTTCAAATTCCTTTTGCTGGATTGAAGGTCATTTATTACTTAACGTTTCGATCCTTCTTTCTTGCAGTTCTATGCTTACATTTATCCTAAACTTGAGCTTGTGAACATGAAGACTGACTTTTTAAATAGAAACGTAAATGAAGGTTTCAGTGGTGGTGAAAGGAAACGAAATGAGATTTTACAACTTGCGGTATGACTAAATTCTATATTTGATTGTTTGATCTTATTGATTTTTTTCCCCCTCTGTTTTCCTGGTAATGAGATGTTTGGATAATCCTATGTTATATGCCTTGAACAAAAAAGGATAGCCATTTATTAATCTTATTGACATCTCCTTGGCTCTTTACTACTTAGTTTCCGGGTGGACACCTTCTCTTTTGATCTTGAGATTTGAGGAACTCTTGGACTTCTTGAACAATAAATAGAGTTAACTAGATTTAGTTTTGGTCAAAAAGGGTTGTGATTGGGGGTTAAAGCTAGTTTTATCATTCTGTCTGCTCAAGACTATGGTTACTGATTCAAGCTGACATTGAACCTTGTCAAATATGTTTGATTTTTCTAATTGTCATCTCATGTATGCTCCTGCTTCTTTATATGGCAGGTTCTGGGAGCAGAGCTGGCCATATTAGATGAAATTGATTCAGGATTAGATGTTGATGCACTTAGAGATGTAGCAAAAGCCGTGAATGGTCTTCTATCTTCAAATAATTCCGTATTAATGATTACACATTATAGACGGCTATTGGAGTACATAAAACCTACATTCATCCACATCATGGTGAGTCACTAAATCTGGGCAGTTTAAAATTAGATTTTTGCTACTTTAGCTATGTCTAGTTGAATTAAATAAGTCCATGATCCATTACGTTATCAACTTCCCAGTCGATTTGGATGTTTGAGATACTTATTACATTTGCTATAGTAGAACTCTGTTGCTTAGGCATGTTATAATTTTCTTAATTCATTCTTTTTCCTTAGAAATTTAGTGAGAATATTTCCTTGTGAACATTATTGAGTATCTAACTTAGGGGAATATATCAATACATGTTCATTATTGTTAATGTGCAATGTACAGTGTACGGTATGTGATGGCTTTTTGGCTCTAGCTTCTTCTGTATATTTTAGTATAAATTGCAAAAGGAATGTAACAAACTGCTACCATTTTTCACTCTTGGCGGCATTTCTATGTTAGCCCTCTGGTTTCTCTAGTTGTTGTTAGCATTATAAAAAGATTTCTATCCAGTATTGAAATGTTTTTCTCTTTCAGGATAATGGAAAAATCATAAAGACTGGGGATATATCCATGGTTCAGGTTCTCGAGGAGGGCGGTTATAAAGCCATCTCAAACTCACCATCATAGGCATTAGTAACCGGTACTCATTGACCCTCTCAGTGTGTTTGAATGAAATTATCTTTTTTGCTGTAAAGTTACTACAATCTCTGTTAGATGGATAACATCAGTTTGTATTGACTACTGGAAATTCCATCTGTAGTTGTGTTTGCGTCACAGCCTTGTCTTCTATCTGAAAGACAAAATAAAATCAGTTGAGCATATCTTCTCAGTTTATTTCTTAATTCGGGAAAAAAGAAGTCTGTTTTACGTGTAAACCTAGGTGCTAAAAAGAAACAAAATATTCAAGTTCAAGTTCTGCTTTCATAATTATGAATGCAAATGACCTTAGTAAGAACTAGGAAGGTCACTGGGTTTTGTAGATAGACAAAGTGGGTAAGGTTTGGGTTATTTTTTTTTTCGTTTCTTAAGAGAAATATTTTGCAATCAACAGACTACAGAAATGAATTTGAAGCCTGAACTTAAGAGTGCAATATCTTAAGAGTGCAATATCATTGCTGCAAGGGGATGTTATAACATTTATAAATGTGTGTTGATTGAGTATTGCTGTTTATGCATTTGTTTTCCTTAGTCTTTTCTTCTTTCACTAAGAGCCTTACCCTCTTATCAGCCACTCAAGCAGTCAAATCTCACCACCCTCAGTGCCTTACATCAGCTGCTCCAGTGATTACAGCACTCTTGTGGCCTCATCTCACCTTGGTCCGATAGAGCAGCAGCTCCTAGCTCCTCATCTCATGTGCAGAGGTGAGCCTGGTATGTCCATTATTCATTCTTCTGTATTACATATTGTAATAAACCACCTGAACACTATTTTCATCAATATTAGATTGAGGTTTCAAACTGATATCTATGCATCTTCACCTCCAACTCTAGATCTTGTTTGTCATGGAAAAGTTTATTGGGAAAACATATTTTATGACACAGTTTTCCAATCGAAATGTTGTAAGAGAGTAATTTGGATTACTGCTGCAGATTCTATTTCTAACATATAATGCATAATCTAATAATTGCCACCAATGCATGGACCCTTTGCTTTACGCAATAATTTTGCCATATCTGATTGTCTATTTCAACATTTAATAGTATCTTTGAGTGTTTATTGCAACTGTTTATTCGATCTGGTATGCTTTTTGGTACAACTTGCTATATGGTACAACTTGATAGGGTCAACTAATAAAACAAATACATTGATGGCAGAATAGGCCATTATGTAATATACAGACAACACCAACAGCAATATCTCTGGAATGATACAAATAATCTTAACAAATCTTCTTTCCACATGTTAAGAAAAAGTGTCTGTACACTTTGTCAGAGTCGATGAATCATAAGCATGTGATGTGACAAGCACTGTTTACGGTGTTTTTATAAGTTATTTATTTAAAGTTTTCAAGCAATCAGTTTCATTGTTGTGACTTCCTTTGATACATCCAAAGTTCATGTAGAATATTTACTCTGTGAGATAGTGAGGTTAGGTGTGTGTTTATAGCTTTTGTTTATTATTCTGTCTGCTAATCAACACCATAGAAGACTTCAAGTCAAATAAGGAAGTACATATCCAGATCCTCAATCTCCAAAGCCAGCAGCAACCAAACACGAAAATGGTGAAAATACCAGAAGCAAAACTAGGTTCAAGTGCCAAAACCATTCCTCTGATAGGCCTAGGCACAGCAGAGTATCCATTTGCAACAAGTGAAGAGACCAAACAAGCCATTCTTGAAGCCATCCAAGTGGGTTATAGACACTTTGACACAGCTGCTCTCTACTTCACAGAACAATCACTTGGAGAAGCCATAGCTGAAGCTTTACGTCTTGGACTCATCCAATCTCGTGATGAGCTTTTCATCACTTCAAAACTCTGGTGTAATAGTGCTCACAAGAACCTTGTCCTTCCTGCTCTACAAAACACTCTCAAGTAAGCATATCTTCATCTATTGACTTTTTTTGCGATTGCTTTCTACTTTTGGCTTCTGATGGTAAAAGAATAGCTACCAATTCACAATTATCCAAATTAATAATAGTTTTCAGAAGTCGGAAGTCAAAAGTAAGTCCAAACGTTATGATTGGTTATTATGCCAAATTCGTTTTGATGTTATAACTTATATTGAATAGGAATCTGGGCCTGGAATACATTGATCTCTATCTGCTTCATTATCCGGGAAGCTTGAAACCTGAATCAGGTTTTGCTTTCCCATCTTTTAAGAAAGAATATATTGTTGAACTGGATTATGAATCTGTTTGGGGAGACCTGGAAGAGTGTCAAAAGCTTGGCCTTACAAAATCAATTGGAGTCAGCAACTTTTCATGCAAGAAGCTTGAAAAGCTGCTTTCCATTGCCAAAATTCCTCCTGCTGTCAATCAAGTAAGTTAGTTCACAAGCGCAATCTTTAAAAGTGGATCGGTTATATGAATTCTCTGTTTCCGTTCTACTATGTTGGGTAAATTTGTAGTAAAATTTACTTTGTGATTAGGTGGAGATGAATCCAGTTTGGCAACAGAAGAAGCTGAGAGAGTTTTGCAAAGAGAAAGGAATCCATATCTCAGCTTATTCACCATTAGGAGCTAAGGGAACACCATGGGGGACTAACAAAGTTATGGACAGTGAAACTCTAAAGGAGATTGCTAAAGCTAAAAACAAGTCACTTGCACAGGTAATCTTCTTCACTGAAACTGATGGTTTTTTCATGGTTCTGTATTGTAACTCGATTTTATTGAATGTTAAAGATTTGTATGAGGTGGGGTTATGAGCAAGGTGTTAGTGTGATAGTGAAGAGCTATAACAAGAAAAGAATGGAGGAAAATGTTGATATCTTGGACTGGAAGCTATCTGATGAAGAGATTCATAAAATTGAAGAAATTCCACAAGGAAGAGGAAACCCAGCTGAGTTTTTTGTGTCTGAAGATGGTCCTTTCAAGTCTCTTGCAGAGTTTTGGGATGGTGAAATCTGATTCAACATTTCGATTTCTGTGATCATGTCTTTATGGTACATGTATTATTGTCAACTTGTAAAAGAGATTCATGGTAAGCATTAATGGGCACTCATTTTAATGAAAATTTTATTCTAATATAAAAGGATAATCAATATCAAGAGGAAGAGACTTGGAAACTATACATGTTGAGATATAAAGGTCCAAAATTGACCATGTATTCTGGGTCCTAGATAAAATGAGATTCTAAATTAATTTGTAAGTATAATTCATACAATTTTAATTTATTATTACCTCAAAATAAATCAAGTATTATTTTCCTCCTGGTTATTTTTAGATCATGGGTTAAGTCAATTCAATCGGTTTCCATAAATTAATGTTAAAATATTTTCTCATTATTTTTTATTGCTTTCAAATTAATTTAAATTTATGTATTTTTTTAAAAATTATTTACTCATTATAAATTTTTGTGGTTAGTTCCCCTTTCTCACGGTGCATATAAGTGTCATCATTTGTTAAAATAAAAAAAAAAAAATTATCCTAAAATAAGTGTTATGGTAATATTTTTTCTCTTTTATATTTTTGTAACACTAAATATTTTTAAAAAATTATTTCTTTTAAAACATTCATCACTATAATTTTACTATTTAATGTATCAACCAATTACTTAAAATGTAATAATAAAACTAAATAAAATATATACATATCATTTAAATAAATATTAGTTTTCTTAATTGTTGTGTGATATATATTTAAGTAAATATTAATTTTAATAGTTGTGTGACACACGTGATGAGACGGGTAGTATTAATTTTATATTATAGTTGGAATAAAATTATTGTAATATCCTAATGATCATATATATTTTTAAATAAATTCATATAATTTTAGAAAGGGTGATTTTCAAAAAAACCCACCGCTAGTTTGACCCGTTGTCCAAAAAACCTCACATTTTTTATTTTTGGCCAAAAACCTCTTTTGGATGAAATCTGTTAGATTTACTGGTCATCCGTTAGTGGATGAACAGTAACTGAGAGGCATTTTCGTAATTTCACTATTTTATTATTTTTTTAAAAAAATTTTAAAAAACTTTTTAAAATTTTTTTCTTCCTTTTTCTTCTTCTTTTCTTCTTTCTTTTATTTTTTATTTTTTCTTTTATTTTCTTTTTACTTCTTCTACCCCTAAATCAAACTCTCTCCCCTCTCTTTTCCCCATTAAATCTCTCTCCCACCAAAAATTAAAATATTGAAAATAAAAAATAATTTTAGATTTATTATTATTATTATTTAACATTGAAGTGAAGGAAAAGAGAGGGACAAAAAGAAAAAAGAAGAAAAAAAAAAAAGAAAGAGAGGGAAAAAAAGAAAAAAAATTGAAAGAAAAAGAATAAAAAGTTTTTTTTTCAAATAAAAATATTTTTTAATTTTAAAATAAAACATTTTTTTTTCTTTCCATTTTTTTCTTCTTTTCTTTTTCTATTTATTTATTTATTTTTTATATTTTTTTACCTCTTCTTCACTCATTGTTAAATAATAATAATAAAAAACTTAAGATTATTTTTTATTTTTAATATTTTAATTTTTGGTGGGGGGAGGGAGAGATTTGGTGAGGAATAGAGAGGGGGAGAGTTTGATATAGGGGAAGAAGAAGAAAAAAGAAAAAAAAAAAAAAAAAAGAACAAAAAGAACAAAAAGAAAGAGAAAAAAAATTTTAAAAAGTTTTTTTTTAATTTTTTAAAAAATAAATAAAAATGATGAAATTACGAAAATGTCCATCTGTTACTGTTCAACCACTAACGGATGAACAGTAAATCTAACAGATTCCATTCAAAAGAAATTTTTTTGCCAAAAATGAAAAATGTGAGATTTTTTTGGCTAATAAATCAAACTAGCGGTGATTTTTTGGAAATCACCCTTTTAGAAAATATCGAAATATGTATTTACAAATATATTTAATTAATTTAAGAAAAAAACAGTGAAGTTAAATTTTCGAGTAATGATTGTTAGTCTTTGTGACAATATTTTTTGCCTACTCTTACATGACAAAAATTGATTGGGTAAATAAATTAATGTATTAATTGTTATAAAATTTATATTCAATGATATATTAGTAAAGTAGGAAACGAAAATATACATAAAGAGTAGGCCGCATAGCACTATAGCACTGCTCTAAATTTTTATATACAAGAAATTATTGCATCATTGCATGTGATTGAAATCCTTGACTCGTTGACTTATGAAATTCAAGTCATCAATGCCGGCGCCAAACACTCCATCCTACAAATATCACTTTTACCCTTCAACAATTATAGATTAATATAATTGCCAAAAACAAACTAATGGCCAAATAAATCAAAAGAAGAGAAGGGTTTATACTGATCCATATATAACCTCCACCATATACACCATTCTGGTCATTGAGTTTTATATTGAAGTGATATTCGTTGCTGTGGTAGACTGATAAGAGCTATAATAGGATTCTTCGAATTCAAATTCGACTGTAGCTCATCAAACTTTTAACGAATAATTTAAGGTAAAGTTAGCTTGTAATTAAAATTAAATTAAAATTTAACTTGTACTAGCTCACAAACTAAAGTTTAGTTTGTAAATTAAAATATAAATTAAATTTTCATAGCCACATCAAACATAAAACACAAGGTGCGCATTGACATCATTATTTTATTTTAGAAAATATTAAAAATTTTGTGTATATTTATAGGTAATAATAATAATAATAATAATATATAATTGTATTATTGTGATTGCAGTGGTTTGGTCCCATACTGATTTTAGAGGGTAGAAATTTTATGTCTAAAAGGAACAACTGGTCAAGACATATCAAGAAACACAAAATCATCCGGGCAACCTGACAGCGCCATGACCGATCAGTCATCCCAGATATCACTTGAATCTTACAATCGCTATGACTAACCGATTAGTTCAGAGATCACATGGGTTTGATAGCCGTCATGACCGACCAGTCATCCCAGAGGACGAGTCTGACAGCCGTCATAACCGACTGGTGGACCTGATAACGGTTACGACTGAACGGTACTAATAAAAATATACGAAGAGTCGAATCATAAATATAATAATTAAATATAATAATTAAATGAGATGGAATATTAAGTAATGTAAATATATATATATATATAAGTAAAATCATTTGAAGAATCTGTGGTGGGAAAATGACCATAAGGAGTCATAGTCGAAGGTAAGAGCAAGCAGAGGGAGCCGAAGCCTAAAGCCAAGCTCGGGCGAAGACAGAAAGGGTACCCTAAAACCAAGCTCGGTCGAATATAGAGAGGGTATCCAAAAAGGCTATCTTCGACCGAACAAAAGGGACCAAGGGCCCAAGAAACGTGCTAGTCAAGCTCGACCGACATAGTCAAAAGGCCCAATGAAGTTAAACTCGGCCGAGTAAAGTAGAATCCAAACCGAAGCGCTTCAGCCCACCAAATGATTACCTAACTAAACACGGATTTCCAACGCCAAATCCGCGAAGGAAGAATAATCGTACCAGGCCAAGGATTTCCAAAGCCCAGTAGAAAAACGAAGACCAACCCCTATTGAAATAAGAGTTCTTAAAGTCAGATAAATAAAAGGAGACCGAATTCAAGAAAAACAAGGAGTCTAAATCCAAATAGGAATAGGACTCCCAAATACCCCCTATAAATAGGGGGTAGGGATGATTGTAAAGACATCCGATGGGACTGAGGAGAACAAAGCTCTGAGAGACCATATCTATAAGCTGTTTAGCTATTTTATTCAAGTAACCTTAGCCTAATATTTGACTGTGGTTTATTTGGCACCACAGAATCCTTATAAAAAAAATTAGAAAACAAAAAATAAAGAAAAATAAACAAAATAAAAATCATCCTTATAAATAAAAAAGATAAAATACCTAGCCAGTCAATAGAATCATGCCCACAACACTAGAACCATTTTTTCCTCGATTATTATTCCATTAATTTCCAAACAGCCACAACAATAATATCATAATATTTATTATTTAGCTGTGACACAACAAATTGGATTCTACCACTAAATTTAAAATTTATTTGAAAATTTTCTTTTAAAATATTAATTTAATATTATTAATAATATTATATAAATATATAAAGTTAGTGTAGGTTCGCAAGTCGGCCGGCAGACTTTTAAATGTCAAAGACTCTTGGTTCAATTTGCTTCATCTTAAATTCCGCCATCAATTTAAAAATTCCATTCCAACACGATTTATTTAGATATTTTAAATACACATTATAATTAAAAGAAAATTAGAGGGATCTAGTTGTAATTATACATACCATGCTTTCACGCCAGTCACATCACACCATTTATACCACTGTAGTCACCTGATTCCTTACTCTCACTCACTGCATATATCATCACAACAGAACCCAAACCAAACCAAAACACAACACAACACAACACCAATGGCCAAAATCCCAGAAACAAAACTAGGCTTAACCGACAAAACAATCCCTCTAATCGGTCTAGGAACAGCAGACTATCCATTCGCAACAGGTGAAGAGACCAAACAAGCTTTGCTCGAAGCTATCAAAGTCGGTTACAGACACTTCGACACAGCTTCACTTTACTTCTCCGAACAAGCACTTGGTGAAGCCATCGCTCAAGCTTTAGATCTGGGTCTCATCAAATCACGTGATGAGCTTTTTATCACTTCCAAGCTCTGGTCTAGTAATGCTCATGGAGATCTCGTCGTGCCTGCTCTCAAGACCTCTCTCTCGTACGTATTCATTTTTTTTTATTTGTTTTTATTTTATTTATTTAGTAATATTTATTGTGTTAGTCATGACTGGACCGATTGAGATTTGAATATTTGAAAAGTGAATTATATATTTTAGTATTATAAAAAGGCATAAGGGTCTCATAAGCCCCCGAACTTGACTATACTTTTCAAGTTAGTCCTCAAATTTTACGGAGAGTAATTTAACCCCTCAACTTTCAAATGGTGGGTCAATTAAGCCCTTTTGTTGATGTGGAGGCTGATCTGACAGCAAAAAATGTTAACTTTAAAATGTCAATTATGCCCTCCACATCAGAGAAAGGGCTCATTTAACACAAAATCTGAAAATTAAGGGGCTACATTGACCCTTCGTGAAGTTGAAGGGTTAACTTAAAAAATATAGTCAAGTTCAGGAGTTTCTAAGACCCTTATGCCTTGTAAAAATGAAGAAGAAGTTAAAATGACTTCACCTACCATTATAGTTTCGTTTGTTTTAATATGAAATTGGATACAAATGAGATTTTTCATATCTTTTCTATTGTATCTTTCGTTTTAATAGATATTTCAATTGGTTACGTAATATTTCTTTTTAATATATAAATGACATTTATTATTTACTTTTTTAATGGAATAATTTGGCTTTATTGACATTATAAGTATTATATTATTATAGTATAATAATTTATTGTTGTTGTTATTATAATAATAATAATATAAAATTATTGACTTAAAATAAATTTTTAAAAATGGCTAAAGATACTCTTCTATCCAATAGGGTTATAGATCTGAGAAATACTTATTTTGAAAATGTAAATTAGGAAATAAACTATTATATTAATTTGATTATAACAAAATTTTATTTTATTATTTTGAAAATATAAGAATGGCTACAAATATTATAGAATGAGTAGCAATATTGCCACCCCACCCATGTCTTTGTACACCCCAACTTCCATTTATTTTTTAAAAATTCCAAAGACAACCTTGTTACAGAAAAAAGTCACATTTATTCAAAAGTTATAACACAGTTTCATATTAATTAATATAAATTATTCTAATCATATTAATATAATTTATAATAAATATATTTATGAATTAAAAAAGGTGAAAACAAATATATTTTTAATATTTTAATTATTTTTAGTTTAATATTTATTTATTAATTAATTTATTTAGTTTTATTATTTGTTTATAATAAATAATAGTATAAATTGTAAAAAATAAAATAAAATAAAATAAATGTGTAAATAATTGATAATACTAAAAATATTTATATAAATAGATTAATTTGATTTAAATTTAATAATTTATTTATTAAATATATTAATACATTTATTAATTTCTAATTAAAATATAAAAAAATAAAATAAATGCGATTTATTTTTTTTTAATGGTTGATGTTTCATATTATAGGATATTACAACTTTAACCATTTATATAAAGGATAATATTGTCAATACATTATTAAGGGGTGTGTAAACAGATTATTAGGGTTGGCAATATCGTCCTTCTTATACAATATATGGTTAATAAAATTTTAAAATATTATAATTTTATATAAAACATTTTTAAAATTTTAATTTGATTATAATAAATTATTTATAATTAAAATATTTTTATTTTTAAAATAAATTAATTATTATGACCCGGTGTGAGTAAGTTGGTTTAAATCTGAGTAAGATTAAATTAATTTAGAATATTAATGTATAATTTAATTTTAATTTTTTGAATAGTTTGATTTGATTTTAAAAAAAATAAATATATTTTTTTTGTGAGTAGGTATTTAAATAAATTTTTTGAGCAGGAATCTGGGATTGGAATACATTGACTTGTATCTAATTCATTATCCAGTGACCTTGAAGGAAGAGGCAGGGATTAAATATCCATTTGAGAAAGAACATATTGTTGAAATGGATTATGAATCTGTTTGGGAAGCCATGGAAGAGTGTCAAAAGCTTGGTCTTACAAAATCAATTGGAGTCAGCAACTTTTCATGCAAGAAGCTTGAAAAGTTACTTTCAGTTGCCAAAATCCCACCTGCTGTTAATCAAGTAAGTTCATCACATCATTCATTTACATACATCTTGGCAGAATATTTCTTCTTTTTTTTTTCTATGACTAAAGAGAAAGACAATTGAAATCTTCAATTTAACCCGTAAAATAATATATTATTGAGATTAATTTTTAAACATCGAAATAGAAATAGCAGTTTGGATAATTATAATACTTAACGGTTTAAGGAACTGTTGTAATATATTTATTTATATTATATTAAAAATATTTAAAAATTTTGAAATAGTAATTTTAAAAAAAAATCACTTAATTATATTTGGTATTAGGGGTTTGGATAATGGCAGTAGTTCGTGGTTTGAAGTGATGGTGAAGTAATAGTCCGTGGTTTGAAGTGATGGTGAAGTAATAGTCCGTGGTTTGAAGTGATTGTAAAGTAGTAGTTGCAGAAACAATATATTTTCAAATAACTATTAAATAATTATAGCACATTTAGGCATAGCCTAAACCTAGTGGTAAGTGATTATTTGCCGTTTCATAAACTGTACATTTCGGATTCGATTTCGTATATTTATTAATATTAAATATATAAATATTTTAAAATAGTAATTTAAGTAATATTTTAGAAAAAGTTATTCCAATAGCGTTATAATAAAATTAAATATTATTTAAATTTTATCATCGAAAACAGTTTTAGTAATAATTTTTAAATTGTTACCTGATATCTGAACATTAACACCAATTTTTGTAAAGAATTATAAAATAAAATTAAAAAATCTCATTTTTTAAAATTTTTTTAATATTAACCAACGGATTTCAAATATTTTTTTAAGAAATCCGATTTTGAAACAACACTTTTTAATCAGAAAAAAAAATTAAAATAAATAAATTAATACAAAAATTTCACATTAAAAACGTTTGAAGCAAATGGATTAATATAAAAAATTTAAAAAAGTGGAGTTATTTATAATTATTATTATTATTTATTATAAATACTGCTCAAACATATATTCAAACCGCTGAATACCAGTAAAATCTTTGTTGAAAAACATTGAAGCAGAGTTCTAACATGATGAGGGTATACAGGTGGAGATGAATCCATTATGGCAACAGAGAAAATTGAGAGAGTTTTGCAAGGAAAAAGGCATACTTATCACAGCATACTCACCCTTAGGAGCCAATGGAAAACCATGGGGCACCCCAAGAGTCATGGACTCTCCAATCTTGAAACAAATTGCTCAAGCCAAACACAAGTCACTTGCTCAGGTATATACTCTTCTTTAATCACTCATATTTAATTGCATTATCTACTAATTGATTAATTTTTGTTGAAATATTAGATATGTTTGAGGTGGGCATATGAGCAAGGTGTGGGAGTGATAGTGAAGAGCTACAACAAAGAAAGGATGGGAGAAAATGTTGAAATATTTGATTGGGAATTGTCTCCTGAAGAGGTTAAGCAAATTGAAGAAGAAATTCCACAAGCAAGAGGAAATCCTGCTGAGTTTTTTGTGTATGAAAATGGTCCTTTTAAGTCCATTGAAGAGTTTTGGGATGGTGAAATTTGATAGAACTTTGGTGTATTTTGGATTATTTGATAGTTGAATAAGGTGAATTGAACTTTGAAGATGTATTGTTGTTGTTTGCAGTTTGGATTATTAAACTTTGGTTATTATGTTAATTAAATTAATGCTTTTGTTTTATTTGAGTCAAATAATAATAATAAAACAAATTAAAATATAGTAAGTATAAATAAATTTAATTTCATCATGAAAACAAGGTGAAAATTCATAAAATTTAAAATATAAAATATAAAAATAGAAATTGAATAAATAAGTTGAATAAAAAAATTATTCTAATTCAATTTATATTTTTATTGGGTTTAGTAAAATAAAAACTGAAAATTTTCTAATTATTTTTTCAAACAAAATATAAAACATTAAAATTATATATATATATATTACCAAATATATAAAACATAATTTGATATAAAATTTCAATTAAATTAATTTATAATATTGAGTTAAAATTTTGAATTAATTTATAAATTTCACAATGTTTAATAAAATTTGATATAAATTTTCAATAAAATTGATTTATGATATTAAGTCAATTTTTTTAATTAATTTACAAATTTCACAATAGTTTAATAAAATTTTAATGATAATATAGTAAACACTTCCCTCACCACTCACCCCCATAAAGCAATAACCCAATACTACCTCTCTCAAAACACATGTCTATCTATATTCCATAACTCAAAACATTATCCATCATCTAAATATTCTATATTTTCTCTATTTTTAAAACTAACAACACTTTCTTTATTGAAAGATTCATCATTCAATATGAATCTAAAACATCAAGTTATCATATATTACATGAACTATACATGAACCCTAATAATACTCTTAAAACTCAACCATTATGGCCTCAAGAGAGCAAAATAAAGATGATAAACCAGAGAAGAGGAAATATAAGAAAGATATATGAAGGTGGAGGTTTCAATGAGCCCTTCATTGCTAGAGGAGTCACCAACAATATAATCACAATTACAATGATCATCATAATGGAAGCCAAGAATCTACATCTCAAGTTGTTTTCCATTTTATCTTCACTTCTTCTACATTTTTTGGACTTTGATTTTTGATGTGTTATTGGACTATATGGGCATTTATAGGCTTCTTCCTTTGTGTCTTTTTGAAGATAAAAGTTAGCTAGATATATAATCAACTAGGATAATTTTTGTTTTATCCTTTAAATTATAAATATTTGTATTTCTGTCTCTAATTTTTGAAAAGGAGTTAAATTAATAATAATTATGTTAAATATGATATTACTTTTTTTAAATACCATAAAATAAAATATTATGATTAAACGAGTATTTTTATTATAAAATATTAAAAATATAATTTAATTTTAAAGAGAAAACAATAGCTACCAAATTAAAGAGGATAATTCGATTATATATATATATATATATTATAAAAATAAAAGATAATAAAATAATCAAGTACTATTTACATAAAATTTATAAATTTTAAAATAATATGTTAATATTAAGAGATATTTAGAGTTTTAAGCTTAGTTTAAAATTTAAATTATGTTTTAGAAACTTTAAAAACATAAATTTGTAAAAAATAAAAAATTAATAAAAAAAATCGTTTTAAAAAATAATTCAGATAACAATTTTTTTTCATATATTGGTAAAAGAGATTACATGTCAATTATTTTATTTTTTTAATTCAAACATATCAAATTTGTTTTACTCTTTTTTAATGGACTAATTTCAAAATATAAATGGAGGTTTAGTGAATGGTATTTTATAAATTTTATTAATATTGATTTAAAATAAAATTTTAAAAATATAATAATTTTTTAATTATAATTAAAAAAAAATAATCCCATAGGTATATCAAATTAGAACAATATCAAATCGATTTCTTAAATCAAATGAAACTAGCTTCATTATTCTAATTTAAGTTAAGAGCACATCATAATTCCTACACTTTTGCTAAAGCATGCTACTTTTCGGTTGCAACTGTTGATGAAAGAGATGTATAGTGACATTACATTTGAACCAATCTAACTTTTCATAACAACCAAATGATTCTTATGTTTCAAACACACCTTTGATTTTCATTTTCAAGAGAGCATGTACTTGTTCAAAAGCAATAAAAATTAGGCTAAAGGAGGACTTTAGTTTAGTACATATAAAATAGCTAGTTATTATCATTAGCTCATCTCTATGTTTAGAATAGGGTAATGTTGAGATTTTGCTTTAGCTTATAAAAGAATTATAGTCTATTTAAATGAGGCTACCAAGAACATCATTTTTATAGATTATTTTTAATAGATTTTAGAATTACAATAGCTTAGTTTAGAATTGCTTTTAACTTATGAAATAACTAGTTTTAGTTTGGTTGGTAGAGTAATGAATTTTATATGTTTTAAGTGGTCTGCATTTTGGACATAAATTTCTGAAATATATAATTAAATTTATTTAAATAAAAAAATAATAGTGAAAAATAAATATGTTTTATAATTATTATATTTTATAAATATAAATCTAATATAAAAAGTATATTCAAATATAATTTAACATTAAGTGATATTTTCGGAATTTAAACATGTGTATGAAATGTATCGTGTTTGAGTGACTAAAAGCATTTTCGGAATTTTACATGAGTATGAATTTAACATTAAGTGATATTTTCGGAATTTAAATTTGTTTATGAAATGTATGAAACATGTGTATTAAGTGATATAAAATAGTGAGAATGTGTAAAATAGAAGTCATGAGACAAAATTTTTATTAATAGAAAATATGAATTAAAAATAATAATTCAAATTAAATAATTTAATAAATTTATAAATATAAATAATAATAATAATACAATAAACATTTCTTAAAATAATATAAAAAGTTGAATCAATATTATTATTAAAAGAATTATAAATAAACACTAAATATGCTTTAAGAAAACTTATGAAGGACAATAACCCAAAAAATTTTATGAAAAATGTTGATGAATATTCTTGAAAAGATCTAATTAAGATTACCAGATTATTTTCTAATTCCAATATCTTCCATTTTATATTGAACTATTTTTTCTCTTCTACTCCGACTCTATTTTTATTTTTACAACACGTTATCAGCATGAGTATGCTCTCTGGTTGCCGCTTAACCGGATCTTCAAGATCAAAAATTGTTTGGTAATTGTGATTCTTGTTACGAGAAAATAGTGAATCTGAAAATTGGGAAATTGCAATTGTTCACCTGAAGTTGAATAATTGAATTCTGGAAATCTGAAAATTTAAAGTGTTCTTATTTTGCAGAAAATGAATCGATACAAATTTGAGCCATTGTTGGTTTCTGGAGAAAATTATATGAGATGGTTGAGTGATTATGGAATAAGGTTGAAATTCAAAAATCTGTATGAAACTCTGGATAAGAAAAATGAATTAACTGAGCAGTATAAGAATCAAGTTTTGATTGTAATCCGAACCCATCTGAGTGATGATTTACAAAATCAGTATATGGCAGTCACTGATCCTGCAGATATGTGGCAAGCGTTGATTTCTAGATATAATCGCCAAACTGAGATCATCCTGCCTGAAGCACGAGATGAATGAAACAATTTGAGATTCCAAGATTTCAAAAGTGTGAGTGAATATAACTCCGCGATGTATCTGACTGTGAGCAAGATGAAAATGTATGGGGAAACAAAAATTGACCATGAAATGTTAGAGAAAACATTTACCATGTTCTATCCTTCCCAAAGGATACAATAGTAGTACCGGAAAAGAAAATTCTAAGAATATGATGATTTGATTAAAATTTTGGATATGGCTGCAAAACACAACCAGTTGTTGTTAAAAAATAGTGAAAGACGCCTTGTCGGCACCCAAGCATTCCCAGAAGTGAATGCACATTATAATGAAAATCTAAGTTGTGGTCGTGGTTACCGTGGTCATGGTCATGGTTACCGTGGTCATGGTCGTGGTTCTAAACGTGGAAATGGTCGTGGTAATGGCCGAGGTGGACGAGGATCTGGAAATGGTCGGGGACGTGGTCGTAATAAGGATTATGGACATCCATATAATAATTCAAATACTCCCCAGAAGTGGAATACTAACAATGCAAGTTCCAGCAAAGGGAAAGAAGTTCAGGAACCGCCAAAATTCAATTGTGGTCCATGTTATAGATGTGGTTCCCCACTTGTTATTCGAGGACTTGTCGCTCCCCCAAACATATAGTTGAAGCTTATCAAAAGTTAAGACGCGAATAAGAAAAAGAAAAGAATAATGAGGCAAATATAAATGATGTTTTTTACGATGGTGATATTGGTCCTGTTGACATATTAAATTTAGAAAACGCTGATTTCTTTGAAGATCCTGATGGAAGGATAGATCACCTGATTGGTGATAGAACCGTTAACTACAAGTGAATGTATTTGGAATAAAATGGAATGTAATTTTAGTTTTTATTTGTAAATAGTTATGAATATTACATTTCCATTCAATTAATGTTATATTTTTATTTTATTAGAGGTTATGGGTTCGAATCAAGAATTCGTTATATCTGGAGATATATGTTTAGCCGATGGTGATATAACTCATACCATTCTGAGAGAACTAAAGTATTTTCTGGAACTAATACTAATTCAAGTTAATGTGAATACCATATCAGGTCTAATAAATCTGATAGAAGACTCTGGAAGAGTTTCGATCTTGTTACCAAATAACACTGAATGGAATATAAAAAATGCTTTATATTCTCATAAATCCATAAGAAATTTGCTCAATTTCAAAGAGATAAGAATGAATGGATATTATATTGAAACAGTTGATGAAAATGGTGTCGAATATTTGTGTATTATTTTGAATAGATCAGGCCAGAAGCTTGTGATTGAAAAGCTGCCTATTTCATAATCTAGATTATATTATACAACCATCAGGAATATTGAAACTCATGTTATTGAGAACCAGAAGTTCTCAGATCCCAAAATATTCCAACTTTGACATTGATCGATTTGGGCATCCGGGATCCACAATGATACATAGAATAATAGTGAATTCAGAAGGGCATCCACTAAAAAAATATAAAATCTACTGAATGATAGGGACCTGTGTATCACATGTTCCCAAGGGAAATTGATAACAAAACCATCATTTACGAAAGTAGGTTTTGAATCTCCACCATTTTTATAGAGAATTCAATGAGATATATGTGGACCCATTTATCCACCTAGTGGACCATTTCGCTACTTCATGGTTTTGATAGACGCATCCGCAAGATGGTCCCATGTATGCTTGTTATCCACTCGTAATATTGCTTTACTAAGCTGCTAGCATTGATTACTCAATTACGAGCTCCTTTTCCATATTACCCCAGTAAGAGTAAAAGACTTGATAATGTTGGTGAATTTACATCGAAAGCATTTGATGAATATTATCAAGTATCTGGGATTGATGTTGAAAATCCAGTGCCGCATGTTCATACCCAAAATGGATTAGCTGAATCATTGATTAAGCGCCTTCAAATAATTGCGCGAACTATATTAATACGCTAGAAATTACCAGTAACTTTTTGGGGACATGCTATATTGCATGCTGCTGCACTGATTCGTATTCATCCAACAGCCTATAACCAATATTCTCCATTAGAGTTAGTTTTTAGACATCCTCCTAACGTCTTGCATTTGAGAACATTGAGGTGTGTTGTATATGTACACATTACTCCAACTTAAAGAATAAAAATGGGACCCCAAAGATGTTTAGGAATATATGTGGGTTTTGATTCTCCATCAATTATTATTTAATTGGAACCATTGACAAGAGATATGTTTACAGCTAGATTCGCTGACTGTCAATTTGATGAAAGTAATTTTCCGTCGCCTGGAAAAGAAAAGATTTCTCCAGAAGAGAAATTTGAATTAACATGGAAAGTTCACACTTTAGCGCATATAGATCCACATACTCCACAATGTGAACTAGAAGTTCAAAGGATCCTACATTTACAAATGATAGCTAATCGAATGTCAGATGCATTTAATGATACTTCAAAGATGACCAAGTTTTATATAGAAGCTGCTAATGTACTAGTAAGGGTAAATATTCCAGAAGGACAATCTCAAAAGACAATAGCAAATGAAACTCATATCCCATGTCAGAAGCGTGGAAGATCACCCGGTTCAAAAGATACAGTTCTAAGAGAAAGAAAGAAAAATAATCTGGATCCTAAAATCACATCAAATGAAATTCCAAAAGTTGTTAAGATCTCTGAAAATAATCTCCCTGAAGGAGAAAACGATAAAGAAATATCATAATCAAAAAATGAAGAAATTTCTGTAAATTTCAATCAAGAATTATGGAATAGAAATGAAATGAAAATTGATTATCTATTTTCCTGCACTGTGGCAGTAGATATTTTATATGATGAACATGAGCCACGTAATATGGAAGAATGCAAAAATAAACATGATTGGAAAAAATGGGAAGAAGCAATCCTGGCAGAGTTGAACTCTCTGAATAAACGAAAAATTTTTGGACCCATAATGAAAACACCAGAAGATGTTTAGCTAGTAGGTTACAAATGGGTTTTCGTTCGGAAACGAAATGAAAGAAATGAGATTGTGAGATACAAAACACGTTTGGTTGCTCAAGATTTCTCCCAAATACCTGGAATTGATTATATGAAATTTATTCCCCTGTAATGGATACCATTACATTTCAATTTTTTATCAGTCTTGCTATTTCTGAAAATTAAAAATGTGTCTTATGGATGTAGTCACTTCATATTTGTATGGATTACTTGATTCTAATATTTACATGAAACTGTCATAAGGATTGAAATTACCTGAATCATATAGATCGGGATCTCGAAAATTATACAAAAATCCCTATATGGATTGAAATAATCTGGGAGAATATGGTATAATCGTCTCAGTGGATATTTGATTAAAGAAGGATACCATAATAATACTATATGTCCATGTATCTTCATCAAGAAATCAGGTTCTGGTTTTGCCATTATTGCAATTTATGTGGATGATATGAATATCATTGGGACTCCTGAAGAGATCAAACAAACTGCAAAATATTTGAAAAGGGGGTTTGAGATGAAAGATTTAGAAAAGGCGAAATATTGTCTTGGTCTGGAAATTGAACATAAATCAAATGGCATATTGATTTATTAATCAGCACACATCGAAAAGCTTTTGAAAAGATTCAATATGGATAATGCTTATCCATTAAGTACACCTATGGTTGTAAGAACAGTTGATCCTAAAAAGGATCCATTCTGACCGAAAGATGATGACGAACAAATACTTAGTCCTAAAGTACCATATTTGAATGCAATAGGTGCATTGTTATATTTGGCTCAATGTACGAGACTAGATATCTCGTTTGCTGTAAATTTATTAGCAATATATAGTTCTACACCAACCCGTCATCATTGGAATGGAATCAAATATATTTTGCGTTACCTGAAGGGTATAAAAGATTTGGGATTATTTTATATGAATTTTGATAAATTTCTGAATTTGACTAGTTATGCTAATGCTGGATACCTTTCGGATCCGCAAAAAGGAATTCTCAAACTGGCTATATTTCACATACAATGGTACCGCGATCTCCTGGAGATCTACGAAATAAACTTTAATAGTCACGTCCTTGAATCATGTTGAAATTATAACATTACACGAAACTAGTCGAGAGTGTATTTGATTGAGATCAATGATCCAACATATCCAGAATTCATGTGGTATCTCCCAAACTACGAATGGGTCAACTGTAAAAGATAATGCGGCATGCATCACCCAAATTTTGGGAGGTTATATCAAAGGAGATCGAATCAAGCATATTTCTCCCAAATTCTTCTACACCATGAGCTTCAGAATACTGGTCAAATCGACATGAATCAGATCCGATCTTCCAGTAATCTAACTGATCTATTAACAAAATTTTTACTGACATCAATGTTCGAGAAACTCGTTTACGAGATCGGACTGCGAAAATTCTCCAGATTAGAAAATTAGATGTATGGGTATCATCATAGGGGAAACTTTTGTAATATTAGATTCATCGACTGTACTCTTTTTTTTTCAGTTTTTATCCTCTGTTGGGTTTTTCTGGCAAGGTTTTAACGAGACAGCCAAATATCTCATATGGTGGAATCCAAGGGGGAACGTTTTGAATATTCTTAACAAGTGGATTTTCACTTCTATGTACTTGTCCTGCATGTAGAATTAATACCTCATGCACACGGACACCTGTCCAATATTGGTGCTATATATATATATATATATATACTTACTCTGAGATCAATATAACACGTACGTGGTTTTGGTTTTGCTTTACATCTGTTATCTTTGTTCATTCACCAATCATTTCTTTATTTCAATATATCACAATTCTACAATATTCAAGAAGCATATCAAAATTCAATTAAGGTTACTAGATCACTTTCTGATTCTAATATCTTTCATTTTTTATTAAACTATTTTTTTCTCCTCTACTTCTACTCTATCTTTATTTATACTTAAAAAAATAATAATAATAATAAATAAAATTGTAATATGAAAAGCATTGCGGTGTGAAACAAGCTTGCAAGTTGGGCCTATCTGTATTATGGGCCTAATGTGAGTCATATGGTTAGTTAATAAGAAAGCCCATATAATGTAATACTATGTAAGTAGGGCTAGTTTGGTAATTGTAGATATAATTAGTTATATGTGTTTTTTTTTTTAATTATTTAAAATCCAAACATTCTAAATACAATTGAGAGAATATACTCCTGAATTTGTATTTTTTTTAAAAATAAAATCTTAACTAGAGCATACCCACTTTAACAGTCATTAACTAATAAACTATTACACAATTCGAAAATAAAATATCTTTTGATCAACACAGTTCCATCATTCGAAATTTTTTATATGCAATTCGTGAATTCAAGTGTTTGAAACCCATACGTAAACCACTTCACTATATTACATTTCTAATGCCTTCAACGTGACACCAACAACAAGCGTACAAAAACCCGAATCGCAAAACAACAAAAACACACATTCAACGATGATCATCAGTCCCACAAAATGCCACTATTTTTTAACAGAGGCGTGTGCTTGCCATGAGCCTCTGCATATACAAAACAAAAATATCTATTATTTGGAATTTGTGCCATCTTTTGTTTATATCATATCCACGATATGGAATTATATTAATTTATAATTAATAATTTAATAATAAATATTATTAATAATTTTTAAAAATATATTTAATTTAGTAATTTAATTAATTAGTTACTATAAATATCAAAAATCCATTTCAGGTTCTTTTTCCCAGTAGCTTCCACGTGTGAGACATGTGCTCAACACACGCCAACTTATCTTCTCATGGATTCTTTCTATTTCTTTTTTATTTTTTTTATTTTTTAAATTGAAAATTACGAAATTGACACTGTTGTGGAATCACTTTCTAGAATATTAATAAGGGCAGAATAGTAATCTCATACGAAATAACCGTCACAGTTAACCCACCACCAACCCTCACACCATCTTTTTCTTTTTAAAACGTCCAATACACACACAAAACAATCAACACTCTCTGCTCTCACTCACACACACAAACACACGCTTTTTTGAAACAGAATCCGAAATGGGGACCACAGTTAACGACGAAGAGAAGCAGAAGATGCAGATGCAGATGCAGACGCTACTCAACCGTCACGAAGAGAAGCACTTCACCGCCAGAGAAATCGTCCGCGACATCATAATCGGAGTCTCCGACGGTCTCACCGTTCCATTCGCTCTCGCCGCTGGTCTCTCCGGCGCTAACATTGCTTCCTCCATCATCCTCCTCGCTGGATTCGCCGAAGTCGCCGCCGGCGCCATCTCCATGGGCCTCGGCGGGTACTAACTCCTCTTCTCTCCACTTCACTCTACACATTGCCTTTTCTCACTCGAAATTAACCAGATCTCTGTTTTACTAACGATTTTTGTGCAGGTACTTGGCTGCGAAAAGCGAAGCTGATCATTACCGGCGAGAGCTTCAACGTGAACAGGAAGAGATCGTCAATGTGCCTGACTTAGGTTCAATTTCAACAAATCTAAACTAATTTTTTCAAAAATCAAGATTAATAACAACTTTGCTTTGATGATTTACAGAGGCAGCAGAATGTGAAGAGATTCTCTCACAGTACGGAGCAGAGCCACATGAATACGAAGGAGTCGTCAATGCTCTCAAACGCAACCCTCACCACTGGCTTGATTTCATGATGAAGTAATTAATCGCATCAATCACTATCACACTCTCTCTTTGATTTCATTTTAACAATTTTTATAAAATTTCGCGTTTATTTTTTGATTATTTAGATTTGAACTTGGATTAGAGAAACCAGATCCAATGCGAGCACTACAGAGCGCAGTGACGATAGCAATATCATACATCATCGGAGGACTGGTACCTCTGTTACCGTACATGATGATTCCAATAGCAAGTAAAGCTCTCATTGCTTCTGTTATTTTAACCTTAATTGCTTTACTTCTTTTTGGTTTCGTCAAAGGCTACTTCACTGGTAATCAACCGTTCAAAAGTGCTTTTCAAACTGCTTTTATCGGCGCCGTCGCTTCTGCAGCTGCTTATAGCATCGCTAAGCTTTTCAAAACCTGAAATATTCTTTTGATTTGGTCGCTTTTTACTTTATAATCTTATTACTTATCAATCATTTGGCTTATCAGTGTCGTTTTCATGCATCTTTATTGTATTAGCTTGAATATGTATTTTGTTTTTGGTGTTATTTTTAGCTTTATTGGTAAAATTGGTAAGGATTTGACAGTGTATCTTCTTAATATGGTATATTATTGTTCAATTGTACTTATATTAGGAAAATTTTCCTTTTATTACTATATTTAAAATTATTATTTAGAATATTCCCTTTTAAAATTATTATACAAACTTCAGTCATTTTGTAAAATATGAATTAATTATAGGATTTAATAAGTAAATTTGTTTCTGGAAGTAAAATATGTTAATTTTGATTCCATTTATTATTTATGTAATTTGAAAGGATATCTTGCCAATTCTTATCTAATCCATTGGTATAATACTACATTCACATCCACTATTTATTAATCCATTAATCAATTTGTTTACCTATTATTATACGAGTAATTTATTGAACTGAAAATTCTAAAAAATGGGTTTTTTAAAGTTTAAAATACAATTCAATTGTGAATTATGCTCATGAGTGAAAATCAAAAAAAATTAAAATATCTTAATTTTTAAGATGGAAGAGTTTAAGAAGAATCCGAATTTCCATCTTTTTTTTTTTTTATAGTTCTAATTTTTTTAAAAAATTTATTTTAATATTTAAAATAAAATAATTATTATTTAAAAAAAATTAACATAAAATAATGTATAGTTGACCATACAAAATAGTAAATTACTTAATATTACTCCTATTATAATTAAATAAAAATTTATTTTATTTATTTTAATATCTATTTTTAAATATTAAATTATTATAATTTTTAATTATATATAATTAAAAATATTATTATTAAAAATATTGGATAATGTATATGTAAAAAAAATGTTGTAAGTAATAAATTATGAAGCAATGCTGTAATTGTGTAATATTTGAACATGTGATCATCCCTTGATTGATTAGCATACTTTTCAGCCAACATATATTTCTATATAATATTTGATGATCCAACACATATGTTGCTATATAATATTGATGATCATAAAGGGAGAATAAAAATGAAAAAGTCTTTTGTCGTTATAGCTTTTTCTCCTTGTCTTTATATTATTAATTATTCAATCAATTATATAAGACAAGGTTACTTAAATAATCATACATTTCTCGTAAACCTTAGGTTAAATAGTAATATCACATTGCTTAGATAATTTTATTCTTAAAAATAAAATTTAATTGACTGATTTTGTCTTTCCCTAGAAATTATTGAAAAATTATTTCAACACCATTTATTTTATTTATGCACATTTTAATTTGCTGGTATTATTTTGTTTTAATTAATTTGTTTATTTTATTTGTTAAAAAAAAAAAAACAAAAAAGTAATTAATTTGACAAATACATTTCTAAGAGCTATAATTACTCAAAAATCGAGTTAAAAAATATTTCACTCAATATAAATACCACAGTCTCTAAATCTTTCAATTCAAACGCCCAATATATTCACTCAGAATCCTCTCAAAAGCCTCCACACAAGAATCCGAATGGCGACAACCACAGCAATCGAGCCAGAGAAGCAGACACTACTAAACCACCACAAAGAGAAACACTTCACCGCCGGAGAAATCGTCCGCGACATCATAATCGGCGTCTCCGACGGTCTCACCGTTCCTTTCGCTCTCGCCGCCGGTCTCTCCGGCGCTAACGCTACTTCATCTATCGTGCTCACAGCCGGAATCGCCGAAGTCGCCGCCGGCGCTCCTCAATTTCCTTCTTTATATGAAAAAAAAACCTTTAAGTTAATTTATAATCGTGTGGTGTTGATTTACTTTATGTTTTGAAAATGACTGTGAACCGTTGGATTGTTTTTAAAAGGTACCTAGCGGCGAAAAGCGAATCTGATCATTATTATCGAGAGTTGAAGCGAGAGCAAGACGAGATCGTCGCTGTTCCTGATACAGGTTCATATTATAGAAATGTTTTTTTTTTTTTTTTTAATTTTTAATTTTAAATAGAGATAAGTTTGATTTATTGATAATGATAAATGGAATATAATAATAATGTTGATTTTAAAAAAATACAGAAGCGGCGGAGGTGGCAGAGATTCTAGCACAGTACGGAATCGAGCCTCATGAATATGCACCAGTTGTTAATGCTCTTCGCAAGAAGCCTCAAGCCTGGCTTGATTTCATGATGAGGTCAGATTTTTTATTTTTTTATTTGACCAAATACATGGTTTGATTAGAAAATGGGCAAATTACATTTTTTAAAAAAAATTATATGCTGCTGTTTCTTTTTATTTAAATTAACTATTACATTCTTGGAATATTTATTTAAATAGGTATAGATTTTTATTTTTTTTATTTATTTTTTAAATCAGTTTTGTGCTTATCTTAATTAATATTTACTCTTTTAATAAAATATATCCAATTTAAATTAGAAGTAAATACAATTTGCTTTTAGAAAACTATATACTCGATACCTCCAAATAAAAAATAATAATTAAAAAAAAAAATCTGTATATAAATAGTGGAAAAAACCCTCTTCAATTGGTTATATGGAAAGGATAAAAGCTATATGAAGAGTGGAGAGTGGAAAAAAGCTGTTTTCAGCTTTTGAGATAATCCATCAAAGAAAAGCCAAGTCATGTTTAGTGTACGCATGGTTTATTGGACTTTGTTACCACATAGTGGCTCTGGACCATATATGGTCTCAATCCAGACCACCATTTGCTTTTTGAAATTTTGTCACAAACATACACACTTTTTGTTCTGTACCATTTTCAAAGCTTTGTGTTCTATGAAAAATGGTTTGGTTGCAGGTTCGAATTGGGACTGGAGAAGCCAGATCCGAGGAGGGCACTGCACAGTGCAATGACTATAGCAATTGCATATGTATTGGGAGGATTGGTGCCTCTATCTCCTTACATGTTCATCTCTAAAGCTACTGATGCTGTGGTTGCATCAGTTATTATAACCCTATTGGCTTTACTGATTTTCGGCTATGCCAAGGGTTACTTCACCGGCCAGAAACCTGTAAAGAATGCCTTGCAGACTGCACTTATCGGCGCCATTGCTTCCGCCGCAGCTTTCGGCATGGCCAAGGCAGTACAGAAGTAACTTTTCTATAAGAGTTCATATCAGCATGTAATGTAGCATCTTTTTCTGTCTAATATGTCCTAGAATCACTATAGTTTCATCAGGCAGGATCTTGAATGAAAAGATGTAATTCAATGCTTCAATGATCAGGTTTTTCACATATCAGTAATTTCAATGCTATTCCCTACTAAGATTTTCAGGTCACTACTACAAAAACAAGCATTTTGGTTATCTTCAATCTATCAACACACACTAAGGGCTTATTTGGTTCACATTGCAATATTAGCATATCAAGCATGGAAAAATATTGGCATATCAAGCATGGAAATTTGGTTCACATTGCAATATTAGCATATATCAAGCATGGAAAATCATAATAAGATTACATAATATCATCACAAGTAGGCTTGGGCATGGTCCGGATCGATCTAGTTCATGAATTTTTTCGATTTTACCCTGTTTAGGATCGGACCGGACCGACTTAATAGATTAGTAAAGTAAAACAACTCTATAATATGATGAGCAAAATGCAAATGAGTCCTCATTGTGTAAATCAGCAGATTGAAAATAGCTTGTATCATATATATAGAGAATATTATATGAATAAGCCACAAGAAGTGGCATCTAACGGGAACATATAAATTTTCCAAAAGTTATCTGGAGTAACTATATCAGCTGATTACACATGCAAAAGCTACAAAAAAAGTGACGTCCAAAATAGCTGTGTATATACTGCTGTGAAAACTTTAAAGACTTACTATTGGTTCTCTGAAAAGTTTTTGTATATAAGACTCGAGTTCGTGCCAAGAACTATCCATAAGAATAATCAGATTATTTATCATCTACTTCATTCTTCATCTCATCTGCAGAAGCATTATTTGGATACCAAAATTAGAAAGCTGTTTAAAACAAGCATTTTGAATATGAGAAGCTAAAATATGAATAAAGGAACCACTCACAATTGATGAAAGAATCACAAGACTGTCATGCCTTGCTACCAAAAATACAGCAGGCTTATGTAATTGAGAAATTGTGATTACTTTCAGAAGCCAGAAGTTCCATCTTCTCTGTTAGAGACTCCAAACTTTGCGATTCCTCTGAATGCGATCCGTCATCTGTTGGTTCACTATCTACATCCTGACATTTGCCTATTTCTTTAAGTAAATGGTCCTCAAAGCTGGGTAGCTTATCTGACAAAATCCCTGTTGATACTATAGGTTCAACTTCCATTCCTAAGCTTGTTTGGCCTTCTTCATCTAGCCAACTCTCTTGGATGTTTTGCGAGCGTGGACTACCTAACAGAAGCTTTGCCCATTCACTCTCATCGTGTAAATCGGGGGTGACGAAGGGGGGATGATTTTCCTCCATTAGCATTCTCATGAAATCGATATTCATGACAAAATCTTTTGTCCCATCAGAAGGGTTTGAGTCTGGCTGATTCTTGGAATGTGCAACTGGTTTGTGATAAAACTCTGGTTTTTCCTCTGCTGGGGGTTGATATCTGACTATCATGTTATTAGAAGTCTCTGGTTCATTAACTTCAGTAACTTCAGCCATGCGCCAGTTGTTTGGTTGAAACAGTTGAGCTAGAAAACCTGGGCTTTGCACAGCCATCAGTAAGAATGACAACATCTGCTGCTGACTTTTTTCTGTTCCTTGGAGCCTTTCCCTCAGTACGAGCAACTTCTTATCTGTAGTCTCCTGGTTTTGCTTAAGTTTACCCAATTCCTGTGCAGCTACTTTTTTATCTGTTTTTAATTTCTCAACCTCCTTCCACAGAGTTGAGTTGCCGACATTCTCACTTGGTTCAACAACAGTCTCTACCTGTTGTGAAGATTTTCTCTGGTCAGTCCCTTGGGCATTTTTCCTTCTAGCAATGTTGCCCAACAAGTGCTTCTTGCCTTTGACAAAATCCTCATTTGCAAATTCCCATCTATCTGTGTCAACTTTTCTGAAACCCTGAGAAGAAACTTAGTATCAATTACTGTATGACAAACAACGTGACATTTCTCATAACAAACTAAATAAACAATTACAGGAAATAAAGCCCCTACAAACATACAAGTCAGCACATAATCATACAAAGGTACACCATTTGTTTGAGCATATACAGTTGAAAATTGAAATCACAGAACACAAACAAGTTTAGATGATTGCCACAGAATTTCAGCCGATATATTGCATACACAACAACATCACAGTTCACAGACACCCCAACAGTATCCCACATGAAACTGAGTACAGCTTATCTACCCTTAACATATGAGTGTTAGACAACACAACAAAGACCGGAAATCAACGAGTCCAATGAACTAGGGCGAATATGCTCTACAATATGTTATCAAAACCAGTCCCAAACCTTTAAATCTCAGTACTATGTCTCTAAACCATACAAAACCAAATGACACTTCACTAAGTGTGGATACCACAGCATGTTTCCAATTCAACAGCAATGAAGGACGTGAAAATAATAGGCGACGCATATAAGTTTTTGAAGTCCATTACATTCATCAACTACTAGCCATGTTCAATAAAATCTTAATAATCAAATCTCCATTTACCCATATTCAAATTCAAAAATAGGCAAAAAGTAATCACAAGAAGACCATAAAACCACTGTCCATACAACTCTAATAACCTAAAATATTAAATTCAAATATAACTTGCAGAACCACAGATGATATATCTCTTGAGAGCTCCAAAACCTAGTATCAACAAATATCTAAACCACTTTCAAAATCCTATCTACTCTATGCAAATTAACAACACGCATAAAATCTGCATCAATAAATGTAAGCCTATTTCCAAGAAACTAAAACAAACATAAAAAAACACACTCAAATTTCAATTCAATCAAACAAACCAATGAAACCAAATCCACACTAAAGAGAACAACATGAACGCAGCATAATCTTTCAATTTCACCTCTCAACCAAATTCTGAACAACAATCTTCAAATTACAAAAACCTAAACGTTTATAGCAATTAATAACGACAATTCAATCCATAACCCTTAACCAACCACAAATTCACCACCAAATCAAACAAAAACTAACACGAAACTAAACAAAATCAAGCATCGAAATCGTTAAAACTAACATAGATATTGAGTTGCCTGATGAAGCTAGAGAAATTGCTGTGTTTGAAGTACTTAGGAAGCAAGAGAACAGAGAACTGCGTCATATCCCATATGATGAAACTATGATCGTTCTGAGCCCAAGAGATTATCGAATCGGTCGACTCATCGTCCACCATCTCGTAACATTTCTTGAGAAACGGAGCCGCTGATACAGACCCATTCGATTTCACCATATTCAAACAAAGACCACTGATAGTGAAGAAGACGAAGAAGAAGAGAGGCTTTTCACGTTTCGATTAATAAATTTGAATAATTAATGAGGCTAATTTGGTAATTTGGAAAAGACAATAAAGATGTTTTATTTGTACGGATTTACTTGTTGTGGGGGCAAAGTTGGGAATATGCGATACGCGTAATTTGTAGTATTTTTGTTTTGTTGTGGCTTTTTGGCTTTTGGTTTTCGTCTGCGGTTGTGTGTAGTGTAAGTTTGGTTTTTCGGAATTGAGATTTTGACACGTGTGGTTAATGGACGATGGTGATTGTTTACGGGTTTGGGAAGGTGTAAGGAAACAACGAGGAAGTTGGGTGGCAAGCGATTGACCCTGACCAATTTTTATTTTGGAAAAATTTTGTTTTCAATCTTTAAAACTTTAATATAATTATAGATTTTTTTTTAAAAGTGTAAATTTAAATTTGATTTTCATTCCTAGCTTATATTCACAGACGGTGAGTAATTTATGAATTTTGTGAATTATAAAAATTTTAAAATATTTTAAAAAATTCGGCTTATAGAATAAAAATTAAATTTTTAAAAATTTATTCTTTTTATTTTTTAAAAAAGCTCAAATTGTATTTTAAACTTTAAAAAATTTGTTTAAAAGAATTTTCACTTTTACTTTTTATTTTTTAAATTATTGTAATTTATTTAGCTCCAATTTAATCACTCCATATATTTGTATCGACTTTAAATCTTATGATAAAAATCAAATATTACCATATCAATTTAAGTAATACTAATATTTTTTTTTAAAAAAAAAATCAAATTAAAATGTAATATGTATTTATGGACTGTTTATGTATGTAAAATAGTTGTTTAAAACTATACATGCCGATTTGAAATCCATAAAAAAAATAATGATAATTTTTAAATATTAAAATATTGATGGGATATTTACCTTAAACATGCAAGTTAACTCGAATTTGAAATGAATATAGTGAAAATAAAGAGGAAAAAAATTAAGCTCACATAGTTAGGATAGAATAACTTAATACGATTTATATATTTATAAAATATTTGACTGTTGTTTAAAATAGGATAAAATAATAATGAGTATAATTTTGTACGATACATATAGGATAACTTTATCATTGATAAATGCTCCGATAAATTTATCACGTACTTTTCGTATTAGATGTTCATCATGTTATTACTAAATTATCCTTTGATAAAATTAGAAGAAAAAAATAAAAATCTACATAAAATTTTGGAATAATACTAAAAAAACCGGGAGGATTTCAGAAATTTTTTCGAAAATTGAAATGATCAAATTATCCTTTTAGAGTTTTTAATATTATTTTAAATTTCTACTTTTAATTTATTTTTTAATTAATATTTTTTTAAATTAAAAACTGGAATGACCAAATTACCTTTCCAAAATTTTTAGAAAAAAAGTCAAAATAATAAATAATAGTAAATTGGACATTCATTGACATTGGGAAAAAATTACAGAGATTTTGGAGAAATTTCTAAAACCCTCATAGGTTGTTTAGGATTATTCTAATAATTATTTTTATTGAAAAATATATTAAAATATTTTTATTATATTTTATTTATTATTAATCCGTAAATAACTATTTTATTACTTGTCAAGTTTTTGGGTATTTTTGTAATCCATATTGTTATCCTATTATTTATCGAGGTTTACCAAATATAGGTTTAGTACTTTGTTATCCTATCATATTACTTATACAATAATCAACTAAATACAATTTATGGATAACTTAATCCTTATACAAAACTTTTATTCTAATCATTTTCTTTATACTATTATATGCTTATCTCATACTATGAACCATATGAGCCCTAACTTCTTAATGTTCCATTCACTAATTGGATTGAACCGTTTGTAAATAAGCCCACTATACTGCATGTTTCTAATTTTGTGATCTTTTAAATTGGAGCACAATTTCATATTGAGCATCTCAAGCCTTGTAAGCAGCCCAATTAAACAATGTAAACTAGAAGCCAAATTAGGCCCAATAGGCTTCTATCATTCAATACATTAATCATATATATATATATATAATTCACCTGTATTTATACTATTCGAATAAATTCAACTTTAATAATAAATTACTTTTTTTTTAATTATTTATTTAAATTTACTATATTACTCTAAAAAGATTCCAACCATACATACATTCACAATACAAATCCATAAACTAGTACACAAACTCACAAACATCATTGTGACAAAAATAACCATACGAAACCACTCAGATCGGGTCGGGTTTGGAATCGTTGGGATGAGGGGTTTGAGTGATCTCTCCAAGTTGAAAAATAAAAGAAACTGTTTCTCGTAATGGTTCTTCCACTGCTTTCTTCAGCTTCTTCAATGTGACGTTATGCTATATACTTGCTTTCTATCCATTTTTAAATATAATAAATATTAAATAATAATTATTATTAAAATATATTTTTATGATCATAGAAACATAGCAGCTTTTATTAAAATATTTATAAATATTTCTAAATTTTAAAATATAATTTTTATTTTAAAAGTAGGTAGAAATAAATTTTAAAAAAATTAATTTTTAATAATAAATTTAATTTTTTAAAATATCTCTAAAATCAAGTTATTCACCCTCAATTTACATTTATAAATTATGTCACGGTCTTTAAATTTTTAAAATTTTATTTTTATAAAATCAATAATTACATACTTTAAACTCTTCGTCTCTCTTTAAAACAAATTTCTATATATATTTATTTAAAAATGAAAAAAAATATATAAACCCCGCATGACACTTCTTAAAAACTTACACCAAAGATAGAAAATAAATAAATAATAGAATCAAATTTTCAGCCCACTCTAACCAAGCAAATCGGAGTATGAAGAAAATAATAATAATAATAATAATAATAATTTGTAGCCGTAGCGTATCAGTCATAAAATAACAATATGACATTCACTCCATACATTAGGGTGTAAACGAGTCGAGCTCGAGTATACCTAAACTCGATTCGACTCGTAAAAGACTATGTTAAACTCGATTCGACTCGTAAAAGACTATGTTAAACTCGAGCTCGAACTCGTCGAGCTTTTAAAAATCAAGTTCGAACCCGTCGAACTTTCAAAAATCAAGTTCGAACTCGAACTCGAATGACAATCGAACTACTCGAACTCGACTTGTTAAAACTCGTTTATTTTTTTTATTAATAATTTTTTAATTTTATATATTTATTCTTGACTTAATTTGGACATACTCGAACTCGACTCGACTCGTTGGTGTTATTATAGTAGAGCTCGATAAAGCTCGCGAGCCTTACGAATCGAGTAATATAGAGCTCGAGCTCAACTCGTTTCATGAAAAAGTTAGACTCGAGCTCTACTCGAACTCGTGAACAACGAGTCGATCTCGAGTATTTCTCGAGTCGATCTCGAATAACTCGCGAGTAGCTCGACTCACTTACACCCCTACCGTACACCCACCTATCTATTCAACAATATGACAATGCTAATCGTGCTTTGGTTCTTATCAGTTACTGGCGTAAGACTATCTCCAACCACATACCATTCTAAATGCCATTTTGGTATGAAGAAAAAATATATTTTATAGAATATTCTTTTTCCAAATGTTTTTATCTCCAATCATACAAAGACCAAAATAGCATTTTTGGGACCTTTACATAATTTACAAAAATTTTAGTTTGGACTATATTTAATAAGAATTTTTATTAGTAACTAATAAAAATAAATTATTATTATTAATATAATTAAATTAATTAATTAATTTAATATATAAAAAGTGAATAATTTAATAATTAAATTGGATAAACATATATTTTTAACATATAAATAAATAAACATATTGACAAAAAATAAAATATATTCATCTAATAAATTAAATATAAAATAATACATCATTCAATAGTTTGAAATGGTAAAATATAATTTAAAATAACTATTATTTTATACATATGATATTTTTATATAGAATTTAAATTTTCATATTTTAATTACTATTTGATTAAAATGGTAAAATATATGAATACAAGATTTAAATTAAACAAATTTAAAAATAATATTTTGAATTATATAATATATTAATATCAAATCCAAATTATAAATATAACTATATAACAAACATTATAATTATCTATAATGCTTTAAAAATACTTAAAATTAATATTTTTAAAATTTTAGGGTCAATTTATAATTAAAAAGTTAAAAAGTGAAATGACATGTTACTTTTCTACTTACCAAATATGGTCACCAATTTGCATGCCAAATGCCAAATTTCGGTATTGGAATGTGTGTAACGGGATGTAGTTGGAGCAAATTTTGGACTAAAATGGAAAATGGAAGATTGGGTTGGAGATAACCTAATACTCCCAATCATCATATCCCAACTCAGTCGTGACACAAATGCCATGTTCGCAATCCGTGACAGCCTCGAAAATTACACCGTGTTGCCATGGACTGATCCAGACTCCTGGAACTGGGGTTATGTTGCCTGCTCCAACGGCAGAGTCTCAAGGATCCTGGTCGGTGATCAGGACCTAAAGGGCGGTTCTCTTGCACCTGACGTGAGGAAACTCACTTCTCTGAAGATTCTAGAGTTGAATTCGTGCAATTTCGGTGGACCCATTCCTAGCACGGTTAAAATGGGCTTAATGTCCGCGAATATTCGTGTCCCCCATTTTTTACGGATACGGGTATATAAATTAAAAAAAAAGTTTAGAATGCGGATTTTTGAGGTTCGGCCCGTTTGGGTCCGTACCTGCACGGGCGGAACATGAGCTACCTGCGGATACGCTCGCATTTAAATATAAAAATATACATGTTCTAAAATTTAATTTGAATTTTATTTTTATTTTTGTTTGTGTATTGATAGCTACTCTACTTTTTAGTGTTTTCTTATTTTGGAGATGAAATCTCTATTTAGAATATTATGTTTATATTTGTTTGATCATTTTGAAATACATTAGTATGTTTGTGCAACTTAATGAGCTTATCCCCCTTGTATAATTAATTATTTGTTTAGTTGGATTTTGTTTTCTATAAAATAAGTTGTTGTTAGCTTTGAACTTGTTTTGAAGATTTTTTACTTCATGTTTAATTTCTATATCATTCCGGTGTTTTCAATACAACACAATCGATTTTAAGTATTCTATATAATTAAATCATTTAGCTGTGAAATGGAAAGATAAAAAGTTGATTCAACTAATATTATATTTTAAATTAATTTTATTAATAAAAATATCAAATTTGTACTAATTTATAAATTTAAAAAAAAAACCATAATTTATTAGGTAAAAATACATTCATAAATTTCATAACTTACCAAAATCAACCAAAAAAAAATACAATACCGACATATCTATACCCGCCCTCAGGATGAGCACAGCCATCAAAATAATATTCACTAAAAGGTGAATTTTTATAGAGCCATGCCCGCATAAAGCCCGTGCGGATACAGGCACGGGCACAGACACGACCAGACAGCACGTTTGACAGCACTACCCACCCCTAGTCTCGCAGGATTGAGTTCTTCGAGAAAAACAAATTTGAGCTTCAACAACTTCACATACCTGCTTCCGGACTTGTTTAATGGACTCACCTCTCTAGAGGAATTCAATGTGAACGGTAACAGTGCTATGTCTCCTTGGCAAATTCCATATGGGGTAAAAGATTTGATTAAATTAGAATCGTTTTCCGCTTCCATGACCAATCTCAACGGCAACATACCGGAGTTTCTCGGAGATTTGCCTCGGCTGACTACACTGGATTTGTCGTCTCACTTCCTACAAGGACAAATCCCGTCCAGCTTCGGAAAGTCTAGACTTCAGATTTTACGGTTGGACAGCCAACGACTCGGTCCTAAACTCAATGGGTCTATTTCAGTCATTGAGAATATCACATATTTGACTTAAATTTTGCTCCACGGCAACGAGTTCACAGGCAAAATACCATATTTATGGCGTCTGACCAATTTGAAGTATTTGTCTCTGTGGAATAATAGTTTGACGGGCCCGGTCAATCTTCCCCGGCTCCAAATGGTTAATCTGACAAGTAATTTACTTCAGGATCCTATTCCGAAATTCAGTTCAGAAGTTGTTATAGACAACTTGGACATGTTAACTAATAGCTTTTGCTCGAACATGCCTGGTGTTAGGATTTTGACGAAAATTCGGGTATGTTCCGGTATCCATAATTTGTTGGTAATTTGGAAAAGACTCGAAAATTGTTTTGGAAGTGTCATATTTGATTAGGAATGGAATTTCCTAAAGAGGATTCTAATTAGGAAAGAGATCCTGGAGAATCCTAAATAGGAAAAGGTTTTCTTAATGGTTTAGGATTACTTTGTGAATAAGTAATCTAATGCTATAAATATGGTGCTTGTATCTATTATTAGATATTCTGAGAGAACAATGTAGATCTAGTTGGTTAGGTTTGGTAGGTGCCCCATGGGGGCCTGGGAACCATGGAGACCATGGAGATCTTGAGTTATGGGATCGAGTCTTGTTATCCCTTGAGAGCCATATTGGAGAGCTTGTGTGTGAGTCTGTAACCAATGTAATTGGATTAGGGAGTGAGATAGTGGTATTCTGGTTGTAACTGTTACTTTATTGTTACATAGTGAATTAGTTTCTCGTCGTCCTGACGGCCGTGGTTTTTTCCCGTTTTGGGTTTCCACGTAAAAACCTTGTGTCTTATTTTCTACCTCTATTTCTTGTCTTGTGTATGTTGTTTTACTTTGTGGTTATCAATACTCGTCTCCGCTGCAATTGGATCACCGATTTATTCAGTAAGTGGTATCAGAGCTAGCTGTGTTTTCCCAACAACTGGTATCAGAGCCCTTGGTTTGTGAGCTAGCGTTGGTGTGATCTATGAGTTTTTGGTTTGGTCAAAGTAAACATGAGCTAAGGTAAGATGAAAGCGAAAGTTTTTGAAGGATGGGTAAATCTCCCAGAGTCTCTAGAAGTTCTGAAAAATTGGATTTGGTTTCTCTGATCGAGTTTGAAGCTAGTTGCGTGAGAAAAAAAAACAGGTTAAAGGTGAAAAAATCATAAGTTTTGTCAAGATCTAGTCTGCGATAGTCATAGAGATGAAAAAGCTTTGGCGGTATTTCTCTAGAGATAGCGGTGATGATCTACGACATGTATGATTATGGTGGTAAGGTAGCTTTGAGACTTTTGTGTTTTTCTGTTAACGCAAGTAAAGATCAAAAGATGTGGTCAAAGATTCAAGTTTGGTCAAATAGTCAAAATAAAATTAAGGGTTTGACTGGAGGTGTTTTGGAATCTGTGGGCTGAGAATTTTGATCAAGTGGTTGGCGAACTCGAATAAGGAAGGACTGTGAGAAGCAGTTCGGTAAAGGCTCTGACTGTACGCTTGGATAGGTGTCCTTATGACATGTTCTGAATCACCAAGGTTGCCATGATAAAGGATGGAATAATTCTAGCGTGCCCATAATTGCACGGGCATCTGGTTAGTATAGATGTGGGTGTGGTGGAAAGTATGTCGATGGCTGAGGAGTTTCCTGGAAGCTGATGTAGGAAGCTGCACCATGGTTTATTCAGCAAGTGTTTCGACATGTGCCGAGAAAAGAAAATCTTAGGTTGATGGTTCCTAAGTGGTTTATCTTGGAATGGATCATACCTGAGTGGGTATACTTTCATGGTGGGGTTTGATGACTCTGGTTTGAGTTTTGGTCGTCGGAAAGGGACAAAGGGAATTTTTGTCAAGGGGTGGTTTGTTAGGATTTTGACGAAAATTCGGGTATATTCCGGTATCCATAATTTGTTGGTAATTTGGAAAAGACTCGAGGACCGTTTTGGAAGTGTCATATTTGATTAGGAATGGTATTTCCTAAAGAGGATTCTAATTAGGAAAGAGATCCTGGAGAATCCTAAATAGGAAAAGGTTTTCTTAATGGTTTAGGATTACTTTGTGAATAAGTAATCTAATGCTATAAATATGGTGCTTGTATCTATTATTAGATATTTTGAGAGAACAATGTAGATCTAGTTGGCTAGGTTTGGGAGGTGCCCCATGGGGAACTGGGAACCATGGAGACCATGGAGATCTTGAGTTCTGGGATCGAGTCTTGTTATCCTGTGATAGCCATATTGGAGAGCTTGTGTGTGAGACTGTAACCAATGTAATTGGATTGGGGAGTGAGATAGTGGTATTCTGGTTGTAACTGTTACTTTATTGTTACATAGTGAATTAGTTTCTCGTCGTCCTGACAGCCGAGATTTTTTCCCGTTTTGGGTTTCCACGTAAAAACCTTGTGTATTATTTTCTACCTCTATTTCTTGTCTTGTGTATGTTGTTTTACTTTGTGGTTATCAATACTCGTCTCCGCTGCAATTGGATCACCGATTTATTCAATAAGTGGTATCAGAGCTAGCCGTATTTTCCCAACACCTGGAGCTCCGTGCGATGAAGATGTCGCGGCTTTGTTGTCTATTGGTGAAAGTTTTGGCTACCCTGAAGAACTACTAAAACCTATTTGATTCGCTCGAAAAGCCATCATCCTAAATCTTTCCATCGAAACACTTGAAATAATGTATTTCTTTATCACATCAATGTTCAGTTTAAAGTGACATATAATGAATAATTATTATAACGCACGAAAATTAATGCTATTCCGCAAAAATCTAAGGAAACAATTGGCAAGAAAATCTAAAAGAATATTAAGTTCTACATTAAATGAGTAAATAATATTAAATAAGTAAATAATATGAAACAAAAAATAATAAATATAATAAATATCACATTAATGAGGATGCCAAATAAATAAATAAAAAAATTTATCATTTGATCCTTTTCTTCGGCTAAAAGACCTTCGGCCGAAGAAGGTATCGCTATTGGCCTGATTCCTAAACTCCGGACTGGAATTTGATCCTTATTATTTGGGTGCTTATGGCTTCCATCGACCAATGGTCACATGTTACTTTTCCACCAAAGATGTCATTTGTGAAATATATATATATATATATATATATATATATATATATAAATGAAGAAAGGAATACAGCATACACATATATTCAACCTATGCCAATTTTTTCCATAACATCCAGTTTTTTTTGGGGACCCTTAAAAAAAAGGGAAAAGAAAATCCTACGTTCGAAAGGAGTCCTTGACTTTAGATCTAATTTCACTAAAATTTTTATTTTAGAATTCTAATTGTTATTATTTATTTTTCGTTATTGCAAATAAATTATTAGGAAATCAGGAATTGTGATCATTATAAATAAATATAGATGTATCTCATAAAGAATAAAGAATAAAGAATAAAATATCCAGTTTTAAAGAGAATTACACATTATGAGTGTGAGAAATATATTCATAAGTTAGAGTTTTAATTTGGGTGTTTTGCGTTTGTGATATTTGAATGTAATCATTTGTAGCTATTTTATTTAATATTTTTTAATCCTTTTGACCATTATCATGGATTATTTTAAATAACCTATTTATGGTTATTTGAGTGTAGATCGTACGCTTGTAGGCCGCTTAGAAGTTTAGGCTTGATAGAGAGTTCACTAATTGGACTGAACTATTTGTAAATAAGCTAAGCACACCCGCATGTTTTCGGTTAGAGTGATGATGATATTGTCACCCCTAATATTTGTATGCACACATTGACAATATTATTCATTACTATTAGCAGTTACAATTTTGATATCATATAAAAAATACATCATATTTATGATTGATTTTTTTATATTATAATTAAAAATTAATTAAATTTATTTTTGAAATTAATATATATATAATTGAAATTATGTTAATTTATTCATATACCAATATTTTTTAACAATACTATTATTTCATTACCTGCTTTATTTTTTTTCATTTTTTATTACAATTCATACTTTTATTTATGAAAAATAAATAAATAAAAAATATTAATCAAATAGATGATTAATATCATGGAAACAAAAAATTGAAAATAAATATAAATTAATTGTTAAATAAGAAAAAAAGAATTACTTAATATACTAAATATTTATTTCCACATCTTTAATCTATAAATATATTTATTATAAATTTTATTAGTATAACTAAAATGATTTATATAATTTTATATTAATTTATTACTTCAAAAAATTAGGTGTTGTTTTCAAACTTATATAATAAAGTAATTTCTGGAATTCTGAAAAATAGATGGAAAAAACGGTGTCCATACAGACTTGTGGGGAATATTGCCACTCTTTCGATTGTGAGATCTTTTAAATTTGAGCCCATTTGAACGATTATATTTCAAGCCTTATAAGCAGCCCAATTAAGCCCAATCAAGCAATATAAACTAGAAGCCCAAATTGGGCCCAATAAGTATGAAGCCAGAGTCTACTTACATTACAATAGGCTTCTATCATCCAATAAAGATCAAGAAGCTCATATATAATTCAACTAGATTTGGTACTATCCGAATAAATTCACCCTAATTTAATACTTCCTCCATCCCTAATTAATTGTTACACTTACTAAAAAAATGGATGTTCCTAATTAATTGTTACATTTCTATTTTTAGTAACTTTTTATCATGGAAAAGACAATATTATGCTTAGACTTTTCAACCACCCAACCCCATTAACCAATATAATATTCCACTTATCCCATTTTTGTGTGGCAGGTGGGCCATTCCATTTTATATTCCATTGTAATTTATTTAATATTGTAAGGGCAATTTTGACAATTCATAACTTACCGCAGTACCTCACAAATTTCCAACTATAACAATTAATTAGGGACGGAGGGAGTAATAAATTTCATTTTTCTAATTTAATATATAATTCTAAAAATATTCCAACCGTACATACTTTCACAATACAAGTCCAAAAACTACATTGTACCCAAATTCATAATCAACATTGTAACAAACATAACCTAACCAAACCGAACCATCCGGATTGGATCGGGTCATTTAACGGGTCGAAGAGTCGGGTTTGGATTTGTTGTGATGAGTGGTTTGAGTGATCTCTCTAAGTTGAATATACATAGCATCAATAAAAGAAACTGTCTCTTGTAGTGGCTCTTCCACAGCTTTCTTCAGCTTCTTCAATGTCATGCAATATGCCTCCTGTCCATTTTTAAATATAAATATATTTTACTAAAATAATAATAATAATTATTATATAAAAAATTATCTCTGTTTATAAATAAAAATACCACATTAGCTGCTTTTCCAGAAATTTATAATCATTTTTAATAATATTTTTAAATTTAAAAACATCACAAAGATACATATATAAACTCTGAATCCAACTCTGAATCTATTTGAAATAATTTATATTTTTCATTTTTAGTTGAAGAACAGAAGCAGAAATACTTCTGCTATTTTCAATGAAAGCACTTTATTAATATATATAAGTATTTCTAAATTTCTAACCAAATAATATTCTGGTTTTGAATTCAGAAAATTATGAAAATGTTATATAAAACTCCATATATGTATGTATATATAGATGAGTTTTACCATGAAAAGATCAAGTTCTGTTGAAGATTGAAGTGTGTCTTGTACATCAATATTTGCTTTGTTCTCTTCTTTCACTTCAACTTCATTATATTCTTCTACACCCACCTGAAATACAATAAAAATCACCCATCAAAATAAAATAAAATAAAACAAAATAAAATCTTCATGTTTTAGAATCTTAAATACATGCACTTTTTTCTTTTTTGAAAAGTCCATTCTATACATACAAAAGGTGAAGAATAGATGATTCTTATTCACAAATGGTCCCAACAAAATTCCAACTCTTGACCTATACATACATATATAGATATACCTTCAAACAATTCAAGTGAGTCTCAATCAAAAGACCAAACAAAGGATGACATAAGATTCTCTTCTTCAACATCTCTTCATCTTCTTCTACTTCTTCACCATCAAACCCTACTTTTTCATTCTCTTCTCCACCACTCACTCTCTTATTCTCTTCCATTTCTCTCCTCTCTCTTTGTTCTTTAACACACAATATATATATATACATATAATATTTTTTATTTTTAATTTTTTAAAATTAAATTAATATATAGGTTAGCTTCCATCATCAGCAAAAAGTACAAGTACGGTTACACGTTTAAAGAAGTCAGACCTGAAAAAAAAAAAACAAAATCTGGTTCATCTTTTTTGCCTGAAAAGAACATCTCATAATTCCAAATTTAATTTTTAAAATATTTTCCTCGATTGCTGGATTTTTCAATAAATAGAAATGGAAATAAAAATAGGTTAGTTTGGATTCCAATGATTTACTGTTCATAAATGGACCTTTCTATGTTGTTTAAGCTGATCTTCTGTTTGTCTTTTTTCCGTGAATTTTGCTTCTTCTTCTGATTCTGAAAGTTGTATTTATTACCTTTAGCTACAGTACTAGGTGAAGTCAGTGTCATTTTTGTAATTTTGATGTGAAGACCAAAAAATTGAAAAAATGTTGTATCAGTGAAGTAATGATGATGATCAGGTTTGGAAGTATTTAATTGTTGAAAGTTGGTGGTTTAGAATCTTAGTTGGACTTTGAAATTGGAAGTGTGTGTAACTAGACTGCTTTGAATAGTTTGTTTTGGTTCCAGTAGAGTTGGAACTGGGATTGGATTATAAAGTAAAGCCAATTGGAAGTGTAAAGAGGTTCTGAAATTGGTAGGTTAAAGTTGTAAATCAATGGCATTTTTATATTGGAAAAAAAAAAACCTTTATTGTAAAAATGTTTGAATGTTCATTATCAAAATTTAAAATTTTGATTATTGGATTTGAAAAAGAATTAAATAAAATATAAAAAATAAAGTATGTTTTTTATTAAAAAAAGTATGATAATTATTGAATTTTAAAAATAATTATGTATTAAATTTAATTATCAGATTTCGAAAAACGAAAAAATATAAATACATATATTTATTATTGGAATATTATAGGCTTATTTAATATCAGCGATATAGTAATATTTATCAATTTAAGTAGTTTAAATAGTATTTTATAGAAATAAACTAGTAAAAGCCGCTCGCGCTTTGCACTACATTTATTTTTATTTTTATTTTTAATATATTTATATATAAAAAATATATATTATTTTTACTAAATTGTTAAATATTATAATATTATATTTAATTATAAATATAATATTATAATATTATAATATTTTTAAAAAAATCAAACTATATACATAATTGATTTTTGTATTTAACATAATATATATTTTTAAATATAAATTAATAATATTTTGTTATATTCAACTTTGAATTTTAGAAAGAACATATGGTTATAGACTATTAAAAAATGCTATTTAAAAAAAATAAAAAATTAAACTTTAACATTGGTTAATTTGTGAACATGATAATTATTATTAAATAAGTTAAAATTAAAATCAAATTAAATTTTATAAATAGTTTAAATGGTGATGTAATATATATATATATATACATATTATCGGACAAATAAAAAATTTATTTTTTCATAATTAAATTACTGTTGTTAAATTAAATCATCAAACCTTAAATTAATTTTCATTTATAATAGTCTGATGTTAATTTGAATTTATTTTATTATGAATATATTGGAAAGGAAACATATGACAAGAAATATAGGTTTATTTAATTGAATTATTTTATTAATATATTACAATAATTATATTTTTTAAAAATAAAGATTTGAATTTTTAAAATGTACCTATTTAAAATTCCTGTTGTTCACTCTGAATCTAGAGAATATAATCGAATTTTGAGGAAATTATTCAAAAAATATATTTTTAATAAGTATAAAAATATTCACTAAATGAAATATTACATATAAAATATTGTATAAATAAATAACAATAACTATTAAAAATCATATGTATAAATAAAGTCAAACTTCTTTATTTACAAAATTTATATTAAATGTTGTAAATGATAGGAGAAAATCCCAAAATTTGTTGGTATCTTCATTTTTTTTCTTCATATAAATCCGGACTGGCATCCTGAAAAAGGGAAAAAAAAAAGGGTGTTAAATTATTAAATGAAAAATAAGTTATAAATTAAATTTTAATATGATAGTTAAAAAATAAGATGAATAATTATGGAATACTAAAAACATTACTTTCAATTTAATAATTATGATTTAATATAATTTTATTTATTTAATTTTTTGTAATATATAATATGACTAAGAAAAAAATTGGTTAAAAATGAGAAAAAAACATGCATTGATTAAGGAAAAATGAAATGAATATACTTAAATTAAAAAGTGGAAAGATTTTTGTAAATTAAAAAATGCATATAAAAAAAGTATATAATAAAATAAATAAATATTCATTATAAATTATATTAATTATTAACAAATAAATATAAATATAATCAATAAATATTTGTGAATAATGGTTATGAAATGTAGGGGTGTTCATAAACATCCGATCCGCAATATCCGTCACGATCCGGGGTGATTCGATCCCAAAAGTGGATATCCGATCCGGTAATTTATATTCCGGATATCCGCACCCCGGATATCCAGAAAAAGGCGGATTAGATATGGAATATGATTTTATATTTTTGGATATCCGGTGGATATCCGATTTTTTAAATAAAAGATTAATTTCATTCGGATAATGTAATAAATATATATTTTTTAATCTGACTTTAATTAAAAATGTTCAATCCATAATATTTTTTAAATAAAAACTGAATGGACACAATGTTATGAAAGATTGACATTTTGACAACGTAGTAGAATTGTTTTTAAATTATTTTGGTTAATGTTATACTTTAATTTAATTTATTATTTATTGGGTTAATTTATTAATTTATTACCACCGGATAATCCGGTAATCCGATCCAGTATTTTCAGATATCCGGAGTCCGGATATCCATAAATTTCCGGACCGGATATGGAATGAATTTTTACTGATCCGGAAAGTGCGGATATCCGGCTTACTGGACCGGATCGGATCGATCCGTTTGAACACCCGTAATGAAATGTAAGAACACAATCAACACCATACCTAAAAATAATGGATAAGAAATATAAAAAGATAAGAATTATCACACCTAGAAACCAACTATTCCAAAAACCAATAATAATATTTATCATAATACATGTGGTTGAGTTTATTTTAATCTATTTTGCCTTTATCACACACAACACAGTGAATAAATCTAATCATAAAACACAACACGTGAACAAATCACGAGCAAATAAAATCCTAAATAGAAAATAAAATTTAAAAAAATAAATAAAATCACAAAATAAAACTTTAAAAACAACAATTAAATTAAGTTACAAACCAACCTGAAATAACCTTCTCGCTCATAGTTCGGAAGAGTAAGATGTTAGCATTCGTAAATAAAATAGCATTAACCCGTATAAGCATCGAAAATTATTGTATTGCCGAGAATTGTAGGGCATCATCCGCCTATTATAGAGATCATATTCCAGTAAAAATTCAATAGGACATGTAAACCTTAATCAAATTAGACAAAAAATAAAGAAAAAAAAGAAAAAAGAAATGACAACATAACATACGATGCCAAAAGGCAGTTTCATTTTCAGATTTTCTGATAGTGAAAAGACCACGCTGATGGCTCGGATGGTTGTCTGCCGTAAAGGCTCATGGTTAAGGCTCTGATAAATATTGAAAAAATAGACAGACTCTTTTGAATTCCGAGAGTACCTTTCATTGATGTAGAAAGATTGGTTAAATACAAGAGAGATTGCGTATACAAGGAAACTCCTAAATTAGCTTAATTTCCATAACAGCTATGATTACCAAAACTATGAAAGATCCTAAATAAACGAAACTACCAAAACTGTACAGCAACTTCCTAAATAAAGAAAATAACAAAGTTGTCCTATATACAAAACGCAACGCACAGAGGAATACAAAACCAGCTGGTGTCCAATACCCCCTCAAGTTGGAGCATGAAGATCGTGAATTGGATAATTTAGGTCCTGTATAGCACAAATTTTGTTAGTGAGTTGGATAATTAGATCTGAATCATTAAGAAGTTGTGAAATATAAATCAAGCTGCAGTTCAAGTTGGGCACAAAAAGAACTCGATGCAATTTCAAGCATTTTCCAAGCAATACAGTTCCTTCTTTTACTGCCATGGTCATCTCTCCTTTGGGCAACTCGACGGGACATGGCTTGATGCTATGCAATTCTTTCAAAAATTCCAGCGTTCCCGTCATATGATGAGTAGCTCCAGTGTCAATAATCCAAGGAAAAATTCTCTGTTTACCTGCTAGCTTTTCTTGTGCTCCATTCTGATGGGAACTTAACATCCCAAGTAAAACATCCCATTAGTCATCACTTAATCCACTAAGTCCCCTTCTATCTGAATCTTTCACAACTCCTCGGTCGCCATCCACTGCATTTGCCTGTGTTGCATTGGCACGAGCTCTTCCTCCCCTGTTTTGTCCACCACCATTGCCACGCTTTTGACCACCTCCTCGTACCGCAATGATTCCGCGTGGTCTATTACCCCACCATTCTAGGTATCCCATTAACTGGAAACAATTTTTAGCATCATGTCCCTCTCGATTACAGTGAGAACAAGTCGAGATTTTATCCTTTCCCCCCTGAATTTCGACCACCTGCACGAGCAACAAAACTCATGGGGTTGCCTCTTTCATCTTTGGTTCGTGTCATAGTTCTCACTCTCTCTTGTTGAACAACCATCGCATAAACACGATTCAGATTGGGTAAAGGCTCAGTGCTCAAAATATTCGAGCGAACTGTTCCATACCCTTCTTCATCCAAACCCATCAAGAATTGATGAACTTTTTCTTCCTCACGTTTTCTTTCTAATTCTCCAGTAAGATTGCATCTGCAACCTCCACAAATACATGCTGGTGTTTGATCATAGTTGTTTATTTCATCCCATAATGATTTAAGTCTTCCAAAATAGGACACGATGGGCTGTCCATCTAGTCTACAATTTGCCAGATCTGATCTCAATTGTTGCATTCGTGGACCATTCTCGATTGAGAATCTTTGTTTGATATTCTCCCACAGATCCTTCACGTTCTCCATGTGAGAGATGGTGGAGCGAAGTGTTGGTTCAATGGTATTAAAAATCCAAGAAACCAACATAGAATTAGCCATCCACCAATCTTCTATTTCCGGCGCATTGTCCGCAGGTTGTTTGATAGATCCATATACAAATCCATATTTCTTTTTGGCTCGCAATGCAGTCCGCATAGCTCTCGCCCATTCTTCATAATTCTCACCCTTCAACTGAACTTGGGTAATTAGGTTACCCGGGTTGTCATTCGAGCTCAACATGTAAGGACTAGAATTTTTCTTGTCTGTTCCAGAATTCTCGTCATTTTTCTTTCCATCAGCCATGGCTCTGATACCATGAAAAAATAGACAGACTCTTTTGAATTCCGAGAGTACCTTTCATTGATGCAGAAAGATTGGTTAAATACAAGAGAGATTGCGTATACAAGGAAACTCCTAAATTAGCTTAATTTCCATAACAGCTATGATTACCAAAACTATGAAAGATCCTAAATAAACGAAACTACCAAAACTGTACAACAACTTCCTAAATAAAGAAAATAACAAAGCTGTCCTATATACAAAACGCAACGTACAGAGGAATACAAAACCAGCTGGTGTCCAATAAATATAAATAACGAATGATTAATCTAGAAAAACCACTGAGATTGAGATAGACATGAGAGACAAAATGTTAACCATTTATTTATTTACAGCGAATGAAAATGATTCTACGTAGCCAATTAACGTCCACCGTTAATTTTCCTTAACTTTTCCTATGATGCACCTTTTATTTATTTGACTCTTAGTTTTCTATTTCCAAATATTAATGAGATTTATATGTTTTTATATGTATATGACTTTCTATTTCTAAATATTAAGAGATTTTAATTTTTATAACTAAAGTGAGAAGAAATGTTGGGCTAATTTGATATAACATATATATAATAGGAAATGAAGAGTTAGAAGAGTTAAGTAATTTATTGTAATAAAAATAATGAAATGGAGAATGATAAAATTAATATCAACAATTAATCTCACATTGATGTTGCAATTAAATGTTAAGTTGCATATTGGACGAAATTAGCCATGCATCTCATAGGCTTAAAAGGCACTGAGAGCTCAAGACTTATGATTGACTAAATATGATTGAATTTCAAAATGTTCAATTTTTACTATTTTTCAATTCAATGGAGAACTCTCAGCACTGCCATGTCAATTTTGTGGGACCCGTCGAGAGTTCTCTTTTTATATTATATAGATATTTCATAATAATGTTATAAGGAGTATTTAATTTGCTATTTCAAAAGTATCAAATATTTTTATTTATTATTAATAATTTAAAATTAAATAATTAAATAATTTTTAAAATTTTTTATTTATACCAATGATTATTGAGACAACTTTAACCGTCACTTGAAACTATTAATTATTATAATTATTCAAAGTATTATTTCAATTAATAATTTTAGTGTCTGAAGTTGAAAATAATTGTATTCAAATTAATATTAAATACAATTCAATAGTTGAAAAATAAATTACTATTTATTAATATATATATATATATATATGAAAATTGAAATGAATATAAACAAAATGAAAAACTAAAAACGAGAGATGCATTGAAACAACTAAGGTATAATGATCACCGAAACCCCTAGTTAATCTCTTTAATTTAACCCTCCTATGAGGTTTAAATTTAGTTCTTTAACTATTCAATACACCAAATGGTGTGACAGACGATTCATAATCAAATATATACAATAATCTTGACATATAACCTGTGACATAGTTGAAAAGGATAAAATTAATCTATATAAAATAGTTAAATAATTAAATGAACCCTTACTAGAGAATCAAATTGAATAAGTTTGTTAGTTTAGAAATTTTCGTAGAAAATCAAAGTGAATAAGTTGGCCAGTTTAGACATTTTCGTAACCATTATGAAAATATGTAATGTATTAAAAATTAAAATGTCCTATTCTATCAAGATAAAGTATTCATATAATATATTAAATTGATTGATACATCACTACCATCTATATGTATATATAAAGCAGAACTCTCAGCGGTCCCGCAGAATTGACGTGGCATCGCTGAGAGTTCACTAATGGGTTGAAAATTACCAAAAACAATAAGTTTTGAAATTTGATCATATTTTACCAATCATAAAATAACACGTGGCTTACCTTTTCACTATCTCATTTTCTTATCTCTCCCATTAAATTCGTTCATTTCTCTTCACCCATTTATGAGTTTTGTTTAGATATCTCTTTTTCTTATCTCTTTCATTAAATTCGTCCATTTATCTTCACCTATTTTTGAGTTTTATTTATATTTTAGATTAGATATATAATTTGCTATACGTTACACATTCGTTCTCACCTCTTCCATCCCATTATTTTCATTCCGTTTATTTCGGGACTCCTCATTTCTTCTTCCCCGTAACTCTTCTTAACTCCTCTTAATTTTATTTTCTATTTCTTTTTACATTGTCTCTCTTCTCAAATTCATCTTCATTTCTCTTTTACATCATCAACCGCCTTGTGACAATTGTTGCTTTTTCTTTTATTTGATGATTAGGGTTTGATTTGTGGGTTCGAGTACGTGATTGTTGGCTGATGATGATGTTGCTACAAAGGCCTTATCGTGGTTCGAATCGAGTAGATCAAATTCACCACTATCTTATTACGGAAATATGGTAAATAATTTGAAGATATTTTTGTCATGTGTTTTGAGATCTTTTTTATGTATTTTTTATCAATATTTGATACAAAGGTAAAAGTATATTGATTGGTGATGAGGTTTGTAAATTACTTCTAAATTTACTCTGAAATTTTGCGGATTTTGCGTTGTGGTTAGTGTGAAAACAATATATTTTTTGTATTTATAATTTCAGATTATGTGGTGATGTGATGTCGTTTTGCTCGCGCAAAAAATGGAGTCGACTGCACGATATAACTGTGGTGAGTGGTTCGGATTGGGTGAATTCATCGCTTTCATATCCGACCAAGAAACGTGCGGACACTGAAGATCCCCAATCGTCGAGCGGCGGAGCAAAACAAGGTGTCGTAGAATCTATTTGTTGGAAGAAGAAAAATCGATTATGTTTCATCTGCATCATGGAATGGTCTGGAATCGAATCTGGATCACCATGTGCAAACAAAGGTTCACCCCATACGAAGACCCAGGACGAGGTCTTTTCTTCCAATAGAATCATACCCGAACACAATCAGGTTCTATGCTCTCCTTGTTTTTTATAATTTTTTTATATATTTTTAATTCTCTATTTATCATGATAATTGAATAAAAGTAGTTGAAAAGGTTACAATAGATTATGAGCTTATCTAAGAAAATTTTCAGGTTTATAATGGGCTTGGAAATGCATTGCTTGGAATTGTTGATGGTTCAATATGTTTCATGTTGTGTGTGTAGGTGTTACGGATGAAAATCTCTTACTGTTGTATGATCTTTGTGATATGGCCGTTCATACTTACTGTGTGGCATTATGTGCTACTGTAACTGTAGGTGATTGGTTTTGTGGTGATTATACTATTTTGAGGGCTAAACACTATGATACGGAGATAGAAGTGGATACTGCTGGTGAGGATATACCTGTGAACTCTGGGGCAGAGCATAACAATACTAGAGTTAGAATTAGTACTTTTGCGGTCAAAGCTTATTTCCGAACTTTGAGTCTGGAAATCGCCTAGCTGATGTTGTTGAATACTCGGATTCAATACCATAGATAATATACATGTTTTGATCTTTGACACTGTGCATGAAAGGTTTAGCATAAAATCTCATCAAGAAGAGTCTTTACTTTTGAATAAGTTGTCAACTCCAGTTTTCTGTGGAACAAGCAGCAGAAGTTCATATAGAAATTATGTAGGCATTAATGGGACAATACTGGTGGCATAACATATCCATGGATCTTCATCAGGTGTTGCGCATTAATAAGGTTGTTCTTCTAGATCCTTAATTGTCAACAAGTCTACACCAAGAATTTCTAATCATGTAATAGTAAAGCAAAGGTCAATTCGTGTCTTCCTCAAATACCACTTCGAGAAAGGGATGTGGCAGAAAAGACCCTGATACAAAGCAAACCAATAGTGGATGGTGATGCCAAGAGTGAGATTCAATCTCTTGTGAAGCTCTATTTAAAGCTTTTGATCAAAGAGAAAAAATTAGGTACAGACATCCTACATAATCATGTCCCAAAAAGATGCCATTGTTCATGAATTTTTCTTTTATGCTTGCTCAGTTATACGTTAAAGGTTTACTTTTACTACACCATTGTTTGATTTTGGCTTGCATGTTTTATATGACACATACTATTTGATTATATTCTATGCAGAAATTTGTAAGTTTAAGGAATTTACAAGGCTTGCCACGCATACCTTTTTGGCTGCCTGTGGTCTAGAGTATCGAAAATCTTATATCCGACCTTTCCCGATCAATGTAGTTTGCTGTCATACCGAAGATAGCAAATAACTCCTCAAGCCCTTAATGTGTTACTTCTTGCAGCGAATGCTTCTCTGTCTTCATGAAGGATGAAGGATGTTGTCAAGTCCATTATGTTTGGAGAGACAAATCATACTATTTGTAGTTGTGTATTGAATGTGAGAATCATTCGATGTGTCACACTACTTGTGTCTCATCTCAGGTAATTTATATAAGATGACTTATATTTAATTATGCACCTACTTTCATAACATTCTTATCTCTACGATGTTTGCCTATTCTTGTGTTATTAATTATTGGTTATTATTTTTGGGTTGAAATCAGGATAATTTTTCTTGTAAAGAAGCTTTGGTTGTTCTCTTTCCTTATGTAAGCAATGAGAAGAGGTGTGGTTTTATTTGAATTATATTATTACTCTGATTTTTGTTATATATTAGTTTAGAAATTTATTGTGTTGTCTGGTAATGAAGACTTATTAATTAGTTTTAATAGATGTAGAAATAGAAACTTTTTATGTAGTCTAAATATTTTGATGGGTACTGGAGTTGGTGCAAAGGGTCAAGTTAACAACATCATAGTATTAGTAGTAAAACTACATTTAGATTAATAAAGTATGCATTTTGTCTTGTTAGGGGTAGAGCTCTATTGCTTTCCTTGTTGGACCTTCCTTCTGCTACATAATGGTGTACTTACACAAAGAGCGTTGCTTCTTGCTGGAAACAGAATGCTTAAACCATAATCAGCACCTACTCAGATGTTAATGATGCTTTTAGACACTTACAAATATCAGCGGCATATTTCACCTGAAAAACAACCAAATTGATGGAAGTCCACCATCTTATCTGCAAATGAAGAATAATTTATAGTAATAAGTTTGTTTTGTTTTTCTACATCTTCATCGCAGAGGACACCAATGCACTACTTTACTAATAAGTTTGAATGCATTGTACCATTCGAGTTATGTATATTTATTTTTATTTATTTATTTAAAGAATGATTGGTTTTCTATAATTGTAAAAGGAAATTCAAGATGGAATTATGAGCTTTTGTGTTGTAGGTATTTTATTATTTTAAGATGTAATTATTATAAAACTAATTATGATACAAAGTTCAAATTGTAGATTATATTATAGGAAAGAAATCATAATTTGTATTATGATTTAAATTTAGAATTTTCTACAAAAATTTTATGATTGTCGGAGTAAAGAACAATTTTATCCGTTTAGAAAATTTTAAATACATGTTTTATTATAATATTTAAATTTAATTATTATTTTATAATAATTGCATGAGAATTTTTTTAAATCAAATGAGGATAAAAATTTAATCTTCTCCATAAAAAAAATATACACATATTTCAGATATATTAAATATAATTTTTTTTCTAAATTAAACCGAAAGTTGAGTATATTTTATAATATAATTTATATTTTGATTGTTAGGTGCAATCCAATTAGGAAGAGACTCTTACAAAGAAATTTTCACACTCAAAATTTAAAATTTTCTAATTGATCAAGAGATAAACCAACTCTTAACTAACAAACTCTTAACTAAAAAGGGGTAAATAACATATGCCCCGTACTTGCCTACTTATCCGTTTAACTCCATGTTACTTTGCCTTCTACCATTTAACTCTTTCAACTTACTTTTTTTTTTTTTTAATGTAATTTCGCACCTTTTGACTAGAAATGTGCCACACGCGCACCAAATGTCATTTATCCATATAAAAAGGACCAAATACACCCTTTATCTATTCTAATTCTAATATACTCTTACAAATTTAAAATAAAATTTAAAATAATTTAAGATATATTCAATAAATAATAATTTTAAATATATAAAATACTATTATTATATATAAAAAATTATAAATATAAAATTTAAATAATTTAATATATTAAATGAATAATAATTTTAAATATACAAAATATTATTATAATATATTAAAAATTATAAATACTTGCGCAACGCGCGGGCATATCTAGCAGTAACCCATCGAAAACATTGCATTGAAGTGGCAGTCTTTTTCATCAAATCTTGGTTCTAGACAAAACGAATTAATTAATTAATTAATTAATTAATTAATTAAAGGCCTATTTTAACAGTCCATATCTATAATACTTGCTTTGAGATCCACTCCAAACAACCTGATGGGTTTCTCTAAAGCCTTTTACTATATCTTTTTCACATCCTTCACATCACACACAGCCTCGTGAACAATAAAAATAAATTTGGAGAAATTTTTCTTGTTTTTAAATGTTACTTTAAAAATAATATTCTCGATTTTATTTTATTTTTTTTAATAAATTGTCATTATTTATTATTTTTTAAGTTCAGATCATTTAAATAATATATTTTAAAAATAAAATAAAAGAGATTATTTTTGAAACTAACAATAATTTAAATATATATATATATATATTTTCACAATTGATCAAGTATTAGAATATAAGTATGTTTTGTGTTGAAATTTTGAGGAATAAAAGTATTACTTATGACACCTGTTCATATTTTAAATACTGTTCATATTTTAAATAGCAATTAATATTTATAAAAACTAATATTTATTTTAGTATTTTAGTTCATATTTAGCACCGCTCATGATAGTTATTATTCTAATCTTATTATTCTAATCGTTAACTAGGATAGTTGTTAATTAAATTAATAAATTATCCTGAAAGTTAGGGTGTGGATAGTCTAAACATGAAAATAAAATAGTTAAAATACATATTGATGTAGAATGAAATATATTAGTGTATGAAGAGCTTTTTATATATATATATATATATATATATTGAATTTGGTGTAATTTTTTGAAAAACAATAATTATGAGGGATAATTTTCAAAAGTATAATAAGAGTTTTGGACTCGAGGTGCAAATGGAACAATTTAAATTTTATAATTTTCAACTATATTTTTATTTTATTTATTATTTTATAAATTTGTAAATATTTAGAAACAATTATTCATATTTTTTATAATAATTTTCAAATTTTTATATTTAATATTAATCTTTTTATTTAGAGTTAATTACAATCACGTCCTTTGAACGATGACAAATTACACACAAATGAATATTTGAGTATTAATACATAATCACACCCTTTCTATCCCTAAAAATTAACGAAAATATGAAGTAAAATTAATTTTAAATAAATATTGCATCATACAGATATATTTAAATTGTAACTTATTGATAAATTTATTAATTAAATAAAATTTTATTATTACATAAAAGAGTGTGAATTATATTAATATTAAAATATTCATTTATGTGTAATTTATTATCATTTAAAAGACGTGAACTCTTTTATTTATTCTTTAAATCAAAATTTATATCATTCCCATCAAATAAAATTAATCCCTGAAAATTACCAGTACTCATTTCCATTACATGGTAGCTTAAGAAACTAAATTAATATTAAAATAAATAAATAAATGGAAGAGATAATGCAAAGTATGGTATTGTTATTGATAAATTTGGCAGCAATGCACTATTAATGAAGGGTTAATTGATAGGTTAGGTTACATGCAATGTAGGTTATATTGGGTTTGAATTGACCATATTGGTTGGTTTTAATTCAATTTAATTGATTAGGTTATTGATATAATTGGTATAAAGAGTAGATGAGCCGTAAATAAAATGGTAGTGGTTGTCCTAATCATCAATTCAATTAGAGTTAATGGTGTTCAACATTGAGTTTTTCTAATCTTTTATTTAATACAAATAATTATTTAGGTAGGTATATCTCAATATAATTTAATGGAACTATAAAATTTTAAAATATCATAAGTAACTATATATACTGTTTGAGTCAAGAATATATATTAATAAATTATTAATGAAAAAAAAATCGATTGACGAAATGTTATACGGTGTATAGAGATATTTGTATTTTATTATATGTTTTTTTACGGCTTTAAATCTCACGTTTTAATTTGTATAAATTTTAAATGATTTTTTTAAGGATTATATTTTATTGACTTATTAAATTACGAGATAAGTAAAACGAATATTTAACTAGGAAAAAATAAATTATGACCAATTTAATTAAATAAGTATGATATGTAATAATTATTTGTATTTTTTTAAAATTTTAGAATTATTTTTGAATTTTTTTAACAAAATATTTAGAATTTGACTTCAAATTAATGTCGTAATAAAAAAAATTCAATTGATATATATAACTATTTTATTAAAATTGTTATTAAGTTTAAAAAATATAAATATTATAGTGTGGCTCAAGCATTTTCTCGTTTACACCAAATACATTTAAAAATTCATTATTGTGTTTAGACTTAATAATTTTGGTGCAAGACTACAATACAAATATCAAGATATTTTATGGAAATTAAAAAATTTCAAAATTTAAAATTAATTTTTCTATAAATATCAAGATATTTCAAATTTTAAAATTAATTTTTCTACATAACGATATCAATGTTGATGGTAATTTAAAAAATAAATTGTCAAAGTATTTAAATGAATGTTTAATATAAATTTATAATAAAAGTTTAAATGGATTGAGAAATTAAATTCAAATTTCACTGATTGCATTTATTTTTTGAAACGTAGCGGGTTTATATATATAATTTATATTTAATTTTTGTGATATTTTGTAATATATTTATTTTAAAATGCCCATGTAAAATATTCACTTTATATTTACATATTAAATACCATAAATAAAAATGTTGTAAATAAATGAGACTACAAGTTTGGACTATTAGATAAACGTCTAGTGATGTTTGTGTACTGACTAAGCATTTGTAACCCTGAAATCTGATTTCTTCCCAATTATCAATTCATACATTATCCAATTCGATTTGGAGGTGTCAAAATGTGTTAACGGATCGTATAGAACCAAATCTAGTCCGGTTCATTTAAAAACAATTTAAACATATGTATCACAATCTTGTCAACCCATTTTTCTTCGATCCAACATATTCATTATCGAATTTGTATTGAACCGCGTTATTATCGTATCGAATTCTAATTAATTATTTTTATATATAAAAAATATTAAATAATTCAATTTTTTTTTTTAATAAAAATATAAATTATTATTTCTACTAAAAGAATTATTTATAAACTAATATAGGTTGAGATTTGTATTGATATGACTAAAATATATTATAATTTTTTTAATATATATTTTCTTTTTAATATAGTTAAATGGGTTAAACAAGTTGACCCGTTAATATGATAATGAAACCAATACAACTCATTTATAATCGTATTAAAAGAGTCATGTTCCTAATGGATCGAAATCTATTTAACATCAACCCATTATCCATTTATTTTAACGGATTAATGTCAGACTTATCTTATTCTTACCCTTTTGAGACCCCAAATTCAATCCCATAACAATTCATGACGTTAACTCATCACAACACTTCAATTGTGCAAGTTCTACTTCGGTTTGACTTCCTACTTCCTCCGTTTTTTTTTAGTATAAACTTACTATTCAAATACTATTTATCAATCATTTTATTTTACATATGATTTCTTATTTATAAAAAAAAAATACAGTTAAATGATATTTTATTTTGTTCGTCTTAATATCTATATTTTAAATATAAAATTTTTATAATTTAAAATATTTACCGTTAAAATTAAATATGAAACCATGCATTTTGAAAATACATTTGAAAAGGTAGCAATTAAAAAAATCATATTAGATATGATGTATAAAAACATATTTATAAAAAATAATAAATAAAAGGTTGACTAATCCAAACAACCAATCACCAAGTGTAAATAAAATTGTGAATTGCTTTGCATTAGCATTTTAAATCTGGTGAACTTTAGAGTTAGACTTTATGTTAAACCACTCAAAACATAGCTAATAATCAGAAAGTGACCCAATACTTTAAAATTATGAATATAATATAGAGATATCAGACATCAATTAGTTAATTTATACCTTCAAGAACATCACATGAGTTGGCATCAATAATGGATAATGTTTATAAATCACCTCCTCTGATGTCTCTCTACTGAGTTCATAAACAAATCTATAATTGATATGACTTTTATTTATTTATTTTAAAAATTATATATAATTAATTAACTTTTGTGATTTATAAATAAATAATGGATTATTTAAAAAAAATTCACTTTTTAAAAATATTTTACAATGAATTATTATTTTATAAAAATTAAAAAAAATTCTCCCTAAATTAAAATATTAGTAGTCTAACGGGTAGTTTGGATATTGATTGAGTCATTTGACTCACACAATATAAAAATTATTCGAACACCAAAATCACTAATAATAATAATAATAATAATAATAATTATTATTATTATTATTAATTTTGAGATAATTTTATAAAATTTTCAAAATTAGTAATATAAGTAAAAAGTTTTAAAAAGTGAGAAATTAAAAGTAAATATTTCTTTTCAATAAATACTTCATATAAAATTGTTTATTTTTAAATATTATTTTTCTAAAACGTTTTACAAATGACTTATTAATTTATAAAGATTTTTAAAAAATCTCTAAATTAAAATATTAGTGATTTACATGTCCCGTTTGGAAAATTAAAAGTCACTAATTATAGTTATTATTATTATTACTAGTATTATTTATTATTATTATTTAATTTTAAGTTTTAAGAAATGAAATAAATTAGAGATAAATATTTATTTTCAATAAATCCTTCATATAAAATTATTTATTTTTAATATTATTTTAATATTTAACTTTTAGATTGTATAAAGTAGTATTTATAAAACTATTATGGAATTTATATATTTGATAGTATTTTTATAAATTATATAATTTTGTAACAATTATGATGAAATATTTTATAATAAATTTAAATTTTTCACATGAATATATATACTAACTTTTTTCTTTGGTTAAAAATGTGACTACAATCAAACATTCATATAATAACATTATTTGTTTAATACTTCTCAAATTATTGTTATAAAAATATCATTATAGAGATATATGCTTTATAGTTATATATTTATAATATTTTAAATAAAGAGTTATTTTCATTTTTGTTATTTTATAATTTTTATTTACATCATACCCAACTTTAAAAATTAAAAGAAAAATCTTTTAAACTTTCACATTTAAAAAATAAACCAAATTGATCATTTTATTCTTCTGTGAAGGTCTTTTACATTGATCTGTAAAGGTTTGAAGGTGATCTGTGAAAAGGAACTTCACATATGTGATGGTCTATTTTTAAAAATCTGAGTGACTTAAAAATAGAAATAAACTTCAGTTGGTTTAGTTTGAATTTTTAAATTTTATTTACTTTATTTTATATAATTTTTCCTTAAATAAAATATAATTATTATAGTTAAATGTTATTATAAAAAATAATGGTTATAAAAAATGTTATCTGTATGTTTTTAGGATTTTTTTTTTAATTAAAATATTATCTGGAAACCAGGTGGAGCCCACTGTCACGTGTAAAAGCTCATGATGCCCGTAGTTGACTTTAAAATATCTTGTCAACTTATCCTCTCTACAAAGTTGACGCACTAGTTATCTTCATTTCACGTACATTCCATCTTCATTACCATACTCTTCTCCACACACAATCAGTCCTCTTTTCTCATCCCTATCCTCACCACCAACGTGGTGCAACCCGAACCATCAGATCAGAACGTACATGTCCATAGTTAATCTCATGCTTCCACGTGGACTCATTTAAATTTAAAAACTTATCTTGTTATTTATTTGTCCTGTTTAATGGCCGTTTGCCGCCCCCGCCTCTTATGATTGTCGTTTTGTTGTTTCTTGCTGTCCGTTTTGGATTCATTTGAGTTAAGGTGAGACGTGGACTCTTTTGAGGTCTACACGTGTTATTAGACTCTTATTCATGCTTATCCACTTAATCGTGTTTTGAGTTTGGAATTAAAATATGATTATTTAGATAAACGTGGGGTCCATATGAACGGGTTGGATTGGATAAGTGTATGTGACGTGGAAGTAGTGGTAGTGTTGTTGGTGATGAGATAGAATAGTAAAGAGGAAAATGGGAGTGTTATTAAAATAAAATTAAAAATATTTTTATTTAGTTAAAATATTTTGGCATCGTGGACGTGTGGATCTGTAGCTCGATTCAAGGACTGAACTATTCTGAGAAAAAATTTAAAGTTCAAAATTTGATTACGCAGTTATTGAAGTGCGAGAGCTTATTTACTGTTGTGGGTTTTACAATATAACGATTTTAAAATTTTACTAATTTATTTAAACGGTATAATTTGTTAAGCTTTGTTGAATTGGATCCGAAGTCTAATTTAATTTATAGTTTGAGTCGTATAACATGCGAGATCGTTTTATTCAATTAAAAATATTAAATTACTTTTAAATTTATGTCGATGAAAATTTACTCATTTTTTATTTTATATATTAAAAAAAATATTGATGAATTTACTTAGTATGTAATTTTTTTGAGTATAACTATACTATTTATTGATGTATGTATATTTAAGTAATATATTTTTAATTATAATTAATATATGAATTATTGGAGTGGGAGTCCACTTAAAAAAATGAAAAAAAAAATTTATAAATTTTGTTTTAAAGTTTAAAATTATTTGAATTTAATTTTGCTATCAACCTTAGTTTAAATTTATAGTTAAATCAATTAAGTTGTTAATTAATATTAAAATATGAATATATTTATTTTTGTTTTTCATATTTATTAATAATTACATATTTTTTTTATAACTTATTATATTTTTTTAAAAAATATAATATATATTATGTTATGCAATATTTATTTTTTCACCAATTAAATTTAATATAAATGAATGTTAATTTTGGAAAATATTGAATACTTTATGATTATTTATTTATTAATATAAATATAATTATTATTTATATTAAATTAAAACAAAAATGATTTAAGTTTATTTCAATAATATTTTTAAAAATATAAATCAATCGAACAATTCAATTTTTTTAAAAATATATATAAAAATAAACATTCTTAAATTTAATTTTAAAAATATTAAAATTTAATTACTTTTCAATATTAATAAATTATTTATTAATTTTACTATTTTATAACATGAGTTAAATTCAATAATTTAAATTTTCATCATTTAACTCAATTAATTCTAGTAATTATTATCATTAATATACCTACTTACATCTAAGGGAAGAATACTAATAATTAATGAATTACTACCTAATAAAAAAATGAGTAATGATTGATAACTTAGTCTCTGTAACAACTTTTTGTGCCTATTCTTACATGGCAAGAATTGATTGGGTAAATAAATTAATGCATTAATTGTTATAAAATTTATATCTAATAATATATTGCTACGTAAGCGTAGACAACGAAAGTAGGCATAAAGATTAGACTACATAACACTACTCTTAAAAATATATTTCTAATTTATAAATTTAATATGTAGATACCATCTTATCATCTTTTAATCAAAATTATATAATAAACTAAATCTGAAAAAATGTTTCATTTATTAAAAAACAAACCAAGCTATTTTAAATTATTTTATTCAAAAATAAAAATAAAAATAAAAATAAAAATTGAAGTACTAGTATTATCTGTCTTCAAATCCAAGTAGATGGCCAAAACATCAAGTTAAGAGACATCTGAACCAGCGTTGGGAATCATAAAACCACTGGCTCGCCCTGTCGGATCCTCAACAATCTGCACACTTTTTTAAAAATATTTTTTTAAAAAAATAAAAAACAAAAATAATAAAATATTCACCTCCAATAAATCAGTCAAAACCCAAGTACGAATCTCGAGCGTCGATCTCACTGCTGTACCGTCAATGAAGCGCGGAGAAACATCCACGTATCAGCGACACTGACCAACATACAACAAATCAAACCGAACCACGTGTAACTCCCCATGAAACCAGCTAATTTCAGACAAAACCCCGCCCACTCTGTGCTCTCTTCTTATCTTAAGTGCGGGTCCCACAGTTCGGACTCACCGAAGACGAAAGGATAACAACAACTTGAAACCATTTGATACCTCACTGGTGTTTGTCTGCCTCTTCGCTCCTCACCGTTTGATCAATCTCGATGAAAATCCAACGGCTGTAAATCTCTTCTTCCACAAAGACGTTATAATTCGAAAACAAAAGGTTTTATAAAATAATTTTTTTTTAACCCTGGTTTTGCTCTCTGTTGTCTACTGTTTATATAAGAGGTTTGAGCTGAGATCAGTGAAGAAGATAGCTTAAAAATCATTTCTTGCTGTCAAAATAAAATAAAATTGAAGTCTTTCTGGGTCCCTAGCTGATTCAATTTAACAACTCTAACTGGTAAATTTTTCAATTGCTGATTTCTTTTTTATTTTTTTAATTTTTATTCCTGTGTGTAGTGGATTTTTTTCTCTTTTAAATGGTGAACAATATCTAGTGCTAGTTGACTTGTTTTTGATTTGCAGATATTTCTTAGCTGTGTGTGATCTTGAATCTAATTCCATTTCACTTTCTCTAATTTTTTTGTGTCTGATATTGTGTATTTTTGTTGTGTTGCAGTTAATAGTGAAGAACAATCCAGTTCAATATCGGTTTGGTGATCTTTTGAGAGAAGGCTATATTTTGATTGTGATGGTTAATGGGGTTTATGTTGTTTTTGATGATGTTGTTGAGGTTTAGTGGATAGTTAAAGTGTTGTTTATTGATTGATTGATTAGGTTTTTTGATTGTGAGAGTTAACTAGCTCAAGAAATGGTATCTAGATCATATTCGAATCTATTGGAGCTTGCCTCTGGTGAGACTCCATCATTTGATCGAATGAGTAGACGTATGCCTAGAATTATGACCGTTGCAGGTATCATTTCCGACATAGATGATGACCGGACGGAGAGTGTTTGCTCCGACCCGTCATCGTCTGTCCAAAGGGAGAGAATTATAATTGTAGCTAATCAGTTGCCTATCAGGGCACAGCGAAAAGGGGACGGTAAAGGTTGGATTTTCAGTTGGGATGATAATTCACTCCTTCTCCAGCTTAGAGATGGATTAGGAGATGATGAGATTGAGGTTATATATGTTGGTTGTTTGAAAGAAGAGGTTAATGTTAATGAACAAGACGAGGTTTCGCAAATACTTTTAGAGACTTTTAAGTGTGTTCCGACTTTTGTCCCGCAGGATCTGTTTAGTAGGTATTATCATGGGTTTTGTAAGCAGCAATTGTGGCCATTGTTTCATTATATGTTACCTTTGTCGCCTGATCTTGGTGGTAGGTTTAACCGGTCGTTGTGGCAAGCTTATGTTTCGGTTAATAAGATTTTCGCTGATAGGATTATGGAGGTGATTAACCCGGAAGATGATTTCGTTTGGGTTCATGATTATCATCTTATGGTGTTACCTACTTTCTTGAGGAAGAGATTTAATAGGGTTAAGCTTGGTTTTTTCCTGCACAGCCCGTTTCCTTCTTCGGAGATTTACAAGACATTGCCTATTAGGGAGGAGCTGTTGCGAGCTTTATTGAATTCTGATTTAATTGGTTTCCATACATTTGATTATGCTAGACATTTCTTGTCGTGCTGTAGTCGAATGCTTGGTCTTACTTATGAGTCTAAGAGAGGTTATATAGGCGTCGAGTACTATGGTAGAACTGTTAGCATTAAGATTCTTCCGGTTGGTATCCATATGGGTCAGCTTCAGTCAGTTTTGAGCTTGACTGAGACTGAGGCGAAGGTTGCGGAGCTTATCAAGCAGTTTCGTGATCAGGACAAGATAATGTTGCTTGGGGTTGATGACATGGATATATTTAAGGGCATTAGTTTGAAGTTATTGGCGATGGAGCAGCTGCTTATGCAACATCCTGAGTGGCAAGGGAAGGTGGTGCTTGTGCAGATAGCCAATCCTGCTAGAGGCCGTGGGAAGGACGTGCGAGAAGTGCAGGCCGAGACCTACTCGACCGTGCAGCGGATCAACCGGACATTTGGAAGACCAGGGTATGATCCTGTTATGTTGATTGACGAGCCACTGAAGTTTTATGAGAGGATAGCATACTACGTAGTTGCAGAATGTTGTTTGGTGACAGCAGTCAGAGATGGTATGAACCTCATACCATACGAATACATTATCAGTCGTCAAGGAAATGAGAAGCTGGATAAGATCTTAGGTTTGGAGCCATCTTCTCCGAAGAAAAGTATGCTGGTTGTGTCTGAGTTTATTGGCTGCTCTCCATCTTTAAGCGGAGCAATTAGAGTGAACCCGTGGAATATTGATGTAGTGGCGGAAGCAATGGACTGCGCTTTGGAAATGGCTGACCAAGAAAAGCAATTGAGGCACGAGAAGCATTATAGATATGTTAGTACACATGATGTTGGATATTGGGCACGGAGTTTCCTCCAAGACTTGGAGAGAACTTGTCGCGAACATGTGCGCAGGAGGTGTTGGGGCATTGGATTCGGTTTAAGCTTTAGAGTTGTCGCACTTGATCTTAACTTCAAGAAGCTCTCCATGGAGCACATAGTGTCGGCTTACAAGCGAACTACAACTAGAGCAATACTTCTAGACTATGATGGTACTTTGATGCCTCAGGGAGCTATTGATAAGAGACCAAATTCCAAAACCATTGACATGCTAAACATTCTGTGTAGAGACAGGAACAACATGGTGTTTCTTGTTAGTGCCAGAAGCCGAAGTAAACTATCCGAATGGTTTTCTCCATGTGAGAAGCTCGGAATCGCGGCTGAGCATGGATACTTTCTAAGGTAATTCCGCCAAAAATCTTACCTAATTCAGTCTAAAACCGTCATATGTAATGTAACATAGAGTTTTAATACAATGCATTGTTTCAGGCTGCGACGAGATGAAGAATGGGAGACTTGTATACCGGTGGCAGACTGTAGTTGGAAGCAAATCGCAGAGCCTGTAATGAGGCTGTACACCGAGACAACAGATGGATCAACCATTGAAGATAGGGAAACTGCTTTAGTTTGGTCTTATGAGGATGCAGATCCCGATTTCGGATCATGTCAGGCTAAGGAGCTCCTTGATCATCTCGAGAGTGTGCTTGCTAATGAACCAGTTACAGTTAAGAGTGGTCAGAATCTAGTTGAAGTTAAGCCACAGGTATGAATCATACATCCCTTGATCTTGTTATATTGTGCTATATTTATATTCTAAGATAGCTAGTTACCGCATACATAACTGAACAAGCCTCGTGTGACTACATATTGAGCTGCCATTGGAGTAATATATATA
>CM062395.1:1740249-1783699 GCA_031304145.1 Cardiospermum halicacabum | reverse complement strand
AGGTAGAATACCGTCCCCCATTTTTACTAAGAAACTGAAAGCGAAAGAACCTCACAATCAGAACAAGGATATGTCTATATATATATATATATAGACTAGTTTAGATCCTGCGCATTACGCATGTTTAAATATTTTTTCATATGTAAGTTTGTATATACTCATCAATGTAAATATATGCTACAGGGTGTGAGCAAGGGAGTGGTGGCGACTCGGCTATTGTCGACAATGCAAGAAAGAGGAATGTCGCCTGATTTCGTTCTATGCATAGGAGATGACCGGTCGGACGAGGATATGTTCGAAGTAATCACAAGTTCAATGGCCGGTCCGACGATAGCTCCAAGCGCGGAAGTCTTTGCCTGCACTGTAGGGAAAAAACCAAGCAAGGCCAAGTACTATCTAGACGACACGGTGGAAATTGTGAGGCTGGTGCAGGGCTTGGCTTCTGTTGCGGAACAGATGGTAGGAGGTCCACAGACGTAAAACGCATTTGTTTTGAAGTTGATGTAAGCCGAATTCGTATTTTCTAGCTAGTTTAATTTCGTGATGTACATTAGAGATAAGGTTGGGAAGACTACATAACTGTGTTCTGTTGTGTTTGGTCCTTTCTTTTTTCTAGTAAAAGCTGTATATATTTGTGTGTGTTTCTAATCTGGGCATGTTATGGGAAATCTTGTTTGCTTTATTTACACATGTCAATTAGGCTGGACATAAGCTGATCCAAGTTGGACCCTAACTCGGTTGGTTTAGATTTTATGCTCGGTTCGTTTAGTTTTTATCGAATTCAAATAAGATCAATTCATTTAAAATTTACGAACTCATTTAAAATTTACGAGATGTCCGAGCTCTATAAATTAACAGTAATTTTCGTATAATTTATTTAAAATAATGTTTAATTTTAAAGGAGGAGATATTTGATAATAAGAATTATATTTTTTTAATATTAATTAAATTTATAGAATTTTATTTTTATTTTTATTTTCAATAGAATTGATGTGAATACATATATGACTTTTATTTTATTTTACTTATTTATTTATATATTTATGTGTGCATTATATTTTATAACAGGGATAATGAACATCTGGCTCCTAATACGTGGCACACTTTACTGATTAGCTCTCTATACTATTTTTTTTGGCGGACTCCATGTACTTGTAATTTTAAACCAATTAGCTCCTTATATTTGGCACACTTTACCAATTAGTTATCTTTACTATTTTTTTTTCTCAGCTGACTCCCTGTACTTGTAATTTTAAAACAATCTGCTCCTTACATCAAATTGAATTTTCACATGTGTTTCACGCGCTTGACACATGCAACAAATAATGCATGTCATTGACCCATTTTATCTTCTCCTCTACTTTCTCATCTTCCAAATACCTTAACTGATTCAATAAATTCCAAATTAAAATATTTGCTTAATTCGGAAAAACGTCATCATGCCATCTGAAAAAATAGCAACTACCTTCACCCTACACTGTATACACAATTGCTAATAAGAACCAAGTAAATTAAAAAAAAAAAAAAACTAACCTATTGTGCACATGTCGTAAATCTCCTCCGTGGGTCGTCGGCATCCATAAAGTTTGAAGTACAACATTTTTCCTCCTGTGCTCGTAGAACGGAACTTGTAATACCTCTTGTTGGAACATGGTAGTCGCAAGTGAAAAACCCAAAATCGTTAACAAAATTTTCTACCATTCAATTGACCTTAACCCAATTTAAACAATTTTAATTGCCACCTCATACTAACCACTTCATCATAAAAATAATAAATATAAACTCCACACGCGTATACAATAGCGATTAACATCACGCTTGATGACAAATTTGATACAAGGAGCGAATTGGTTTAAATTTACAAGTACATGGAGCCTGTTAAAAAAAATAGTATAGGGAGCTAGCCGGTAAAGTGTGTCAAGTATAAGGAGCGGACTGGTTTAAAATTAGAAGTACAGGGAGCCAGCTGAAGAAAAAAAAATAGTATAGTGAGCTAACCGGTAAAGTGTGCCAAGTACAGGGAGCCAGAGGTTCATTATCCCTTTATAATATTAATTAATAAAATTTATCGAGTTAGCTCACGAGTCAACTAGTTCTACTGATTTAATAATCAAATTAAAAATTAAAACTCAAATTTGACTCACTGGTTTGTGAATAAAATTTATCGAGTAATTACTAAATCGAATAACGAACGGCTCACGAGCCGATTTGACTCATGTCCGGCCCTAAGCCGGATCCAAATCTTTAGTGAGTGGTTTTACCATGAATGGAGAGGTTACCATAATTAATTGTAACTTAATAATCCATTTGAATCACACACCAATTTGTAGTCTTGAATTATTATTGCTCAAATACTAAGTTATGGCAATAATCAATTACCCACTTCTTCTAACGTCTAAAAAATCCATCATACTGCAATTACAAAATACAAAACAAAATTCAGAAGCGGCTTTTCTCTCTTCTATGAGAGTTCTTTCTTCTTGCTTTTGCAAGTTTTTCTTGTTGATCTTCTGATCATGACTACCGAAGAAGATGTCTCGGTGGATATGGAGAGTCTCCATATTGCTAATGAAGAAAATGGTGGATTGGTTTTCTCGGATGAGGTTATAGCTCCACAACAACAAGGATATGACCATTGTTTGGTTGGTCGTTTCGTGTGTCAGAAAAACATTAATTTTCCAGCGATGCAGAATACCCCTTCTTCAACATGGAAGCCATTTATGGGAGTTACTATTATGGAAGAAGAGGAAGGATTATATTTGTTTCGATTCTATCATCCAGTGGATGTAGAGAGAGTGCTGGATATGTCACCCCATACTTTTTCTAACAATCTGCTTCTCTTGGCAAGGGTAGGGGAGGATCAACTACCTGCTGAGGTGGAATTGAATTATGTTCTTCTTTAGGTACAGATTCATGGCTTGGATTCAGGTTTCAGCTCGGAAGGTGTGCTTGAAGGATGGGAAAATTATTTGGGTACTTTTGTTGCTGCTGATCCAAACAATTTCCATCGCTCTTGGAATTCCTATATGCGTATACGGATTCGTAAGGATGTGAGAACTCCGATTGAGGCGACTAAGAGATATCGTCATAAACGTGGACATTGGCTGACGGCTCATTTTGTTTGGGAACGATTGCCTAATGTTTGTTACCTCTGTGGCAAACTTGATCACACGGAGCATTTTTGTCGAACATTGCTAGATCGTAATATTAGTGAAGCAGTTCGCCTCTTTGGACCGGAAATACGACCTCAGCGTCGTTCAAATATGGTGATTGGTAATCCTTGGTTGGTGACTGGCCCACCGGTTGCTGGGATAGGCGGAGGTCTGGCGGGAGGTGTTTTTGGAAACAAATCCGCTTCAGCGGCAAATCAAGGATCTAAAATCATAAATCCCTTATTCAATGGAGAGAATGTGGCAGATCCAAATTTGAATTCAAATGATAATGCAATTAATCAGGAGGATGTTGATGCTGATGATGGACTTACCTTTGTGGACCCTAAGCGGAAGAGGCCTACTTCAGATGGCCCAAAGACTGGGCCTGGATTAGTGAACAATGTTTTTTCAGGTTCTAACACTTCTTCAACTACGAAGAACTTACCAACGGTCGGCCGAACTCATAAGGCCCGCCGACAGCCATGTGTACACTAAGTTGGAACTGCCGTGGGCTTAATAACCCACGGGCTATAGAGGTGCTGAAGGACTTGGTTAGAGATAAACGTCCTCTATTTCTTTTTTTGATTGAAACTTTTTGTACTGCTTTTAAGATTAATGAAATCAAACAGCATTTGGGTTATGATGGGTTTTATTCTGTTGATTGTGTGGGCCATAGTGGTGGTTTGGCTCTTCTCTGGAAAGGTGTAAATACTGTTACTTTGCTTAATTCTTCTAAACGTTTTATTGATGTTATTGTTGATGTTGATCAATTGGGGCTTTGGCGTCTTACGGGTTTCTATGGTTAACCTGACCGTTCTCGTAGAGCAGATTCTTGGCAAGCTTTACATATGTTGGCTTCTCAATCGACTTGCCCTTGGATGTGTACTGGAGATTTTAATGACCTACTTTCTGCTTCTGAAAAGAGAGGTGGTCGTCCTCAACTTGCAAATCTTATTTCTGGTTTCCGTCAAGCTGTAGAGGACGCGGGTTTGCTTGATTATCCCATGTCCGGGTACCCGTTTACTTGGGAACATGGCAAAAATAGTGGTACTTTAAAAGAAGCCAAGCTGGATAGAGTTCTTGTGAATAATGATTGGCTGGTTCGTTTTCCATATTGCAAGGTTGAGGTAATTGATTTTTCTTCTTCAGATCATTACCCGATTTTTCTTTTATTTCGTTGTTTTGTGCAAAGGAATTACAGACCAAAGTTTCGTTTTGAAAACTCTTGGATACGAGAGGCTGCTTGTCGTGAGTTAGTGTTTTCGACTTGGATGCAATCTGTTGATATTCCGGTCCTTCACCGTCTTGCAAGGTGTGGTGAAGTGTTGGGTCGTTGGGGTAATGATCTACGGAATTTGCACTACCGTGAAATTGGTGATTGTAAGAAGACCATGTCTGAGCTTCGTGGGTCTTCTAATGGACAGGATGTTCATGAATTTTTAAACGCAAAGAATAGATATTTAGAACTGCTTCAAGCTCGTGAGGTTTTTTGGCGACAACGAGCTAAAGAATTCTGGTTACATGGTGTAGATAGAAATACTCGTTTCTTTCATAGAATGGCTACTGCACGTCGGAAGAAGAACCAAATTGATTCTTTGCGTGATGTTCATGGTGTGCGGCACACCTGAAATTCGGGTCTGGATAATTTGATGGTTGAGTATTTTGAGACTTTATTTCAGACCAATGGGGTAATACTCAGCCGGTTGTATCGCTTTTTAATCCTATTAATACCACCGAACAAAATAATTCCTTGATGGCCGATTATACTGTTGATGAGGTGAAGAGTGCTATTTTTTCGATGAGGCCTGATAAATCCCCTGGTATGGATGGTTTTAATCCCGGTTTTTTCCAAGCCTATTGGGATTTAATTGGTGCTGATGTGGCTGATTATTGCATTTCGGTTATTCGAGAAGGTGTTATTCATGATGTTCTCAATAATACTGCTATTGTTTTGATTCTGAAGGTTAGTTCTCCTGATGTTATGGCTGACTTTAGACCCATTGCTCTTTGCAATGTGGTTATGAAGATTATTACAAAAATGGTGGTTAATCGTTTGCAAGGTAGTTTACCCTTGATTATTTCTGAAAGTCAAAGTGCATTTGTGCCTGGACGGTTAATTCAGGATAACTGTATTTTGGCCTATGAAATGTTACACACTTTTCATCGGAAAACTTAAGGTCAACAGTTCTCTGCAGCTTTGAAAATCGACATAAGCAAGGCTTATGATCGAATGGAATGGCGTTATGTGGTGGATGTTATTTTGGCTATGGGTTTTGATGTTTCTTGGGTCCAATTCATTTATAGTTGTCTCTCTACTGTAAAGTACTAGGTTTTGCAAAATGGTACAGAAATTGGCCCGATTATTCCATCACGTGGTATGCGACAGGGTGATCCGTTATCACCATATCTAATCATTTTATGTGCAGAGGGCTTGTCTAAATTACTTTCTCATGCAGTTAATAATGGTGCTCTCCATCCTAGGAAGGTTTCTAGGGGTGGTCCGCCGATCTCTCATCTTTTCTTCGCGGATGATAGTTTGATATTTTTCGAGGCAACTGTGGGTGAAGCTGGTGTGCTGAAGGGTATTCTGCAGACTTATGAGATTGCTTCCGGCCAACAAATTAATTTTGGAAAGTCTTCTCTTACTTTTTCCAGAAATACACCTGCTCATTTGCGGGCATCTATTTGTTCGGTCCTGGCGGTTACTGAAAAAGAAACGATTGGCACTTACTTGGGTATTCCATCTCATATTGGGAGGAACAAGAAAGAAGTATTGGGGTATATTAAAGACCGTGTGTGGAAGAGACTCTCTTCTTAGAAGCGAAGACCGTTGTCTCGAGCTGGAAAAGCAATTTTATTAAAGACGGTGTTGCAAGCAATTCCCACTTATGTGATGGGGTTATTCCTTTTCCCTAGTACTTTGTGTTCTGAAATTGAATGGATAATGTCAGGTTTTTGGTGGGGTTCGGGGCATAACTCTACTAATGGTATTCGATGGATGGCTTGGGATTGCTTAGCCAAGGTGAAGGAAGTTGGCGGTTTGGGTTTCAAGCGACTGAAAGAGTTTAATCTTTCTTTACTTGGTAAGCAGGGTTGGCGAATCTTGATTAATCCTGATTCTTTAGTTGCTAGAGTTCTTAAATCAAGGTATTTCCCTACTACTAATTTTCTTAATGCTCCGTTGGGTTCAAACCCGAGCTATATTTGGCGTAGTATATGGGAATCTAGATCAATTCTTAAGTAGGGTGTGTACTGGCGTGTGGGGAAGGGTAATCGCATTTCTATTTGGTCTGATGCATGGCTGCCGTCGTCGGATTCATTACGGGTAACTTTTACTCAACCTGTTAATGGGTTTGATTTCCTTGTCTCTACTCTTATTCATAATAGACGTTGGGATATGGGGAAGATTGCTTGTTTATTTAATGATGTTGATGGTAGACATATTCAGTCCATTCCTTTAAGCAATGGTGATGTGGAGGATTGTATCTGTTTGAAGTATGAAAAGAATGGCAAATACAGCGTGAAGTCTGCGTATGCTTTGGCGGTGGGACATATGACTGCTCCTACACCTGCCTTTGGGTTAATTTGTCGGAAATTGTGAAAAACTTCGGTTCTGCCTAAAGTTTCTGATGTGTTTTGGCGTGCCATTTCTGGGGTGCTTCCTTGTCGTTCTGTCTTACGGCAAAGGCGTGTTCCTTTGGAGAATTACTGTGCTTTTTGTGGTGCTGATGGCGAGACCATAATGCATCTATTTGTTGAATGCCCTCTTATTGTGGAAGTGTGGAGTTTAACTAATATGTCTGCTGCCATTGTGCCTGTTTCTTCTTTTCTTCATTGGTGTGAGAGTTTCTTTTTACCATTGCAAGAGTCTAAAGTTGCTATTGTCTTGATGACCTTGTGGTCTGTGTGGAATTGTCGTAATCAGTTGGTTTGGAATGGCACACCTGTGAATGCTCGACAGATTGTGTCTAGAGGAGCAAATTTTTAAAGAGAATGGTCTGCTGTCCAGTTTCCGCAGCGTGCTGCTCATGGGGCTTCTTCGCCTGCAGCTGTTCGTGCCTGGGTTCCTCCTCCTGTCGGTTATTTAAAGTTAAATGTCGATGCTTCAACGGGCTCTAATTCTGGATATGTGGGTATTGGCGCAGTTGTGAGAAATTCGGATGGTGCATTTTTTGCAGCTCGTTCTTGGCGTGTTGCTGGTTTTTTCACAGCAAGGGAAGCGGAGGTGGTTGCAATTCGGGAAGCTTTAAGCTGGATAAAGGACTCTAATTGGAGTAATGTTCAAGTGGAATCGGATGCGCAAAGTGTTATTCTTACTCTCAGAGCTTCTAGAGGCTTTGATACTTCTAGTTTTGGTTTGATTGTTCAAGACTGTGTCTGTCTCCTTAGTGAGTTAGGTTCTGTGTCTTGTGAGTTTGTTTATAGGTCTGCGAATGTAGCTTTTCATACTTTAGCCGTGAGTGTTCATTCCGAGTCCGACTTAGGGGTTTGGCACCATTTACCACCCCATTGCATTTCATCTTTTTTATGATCTATCATTAAATAACACCATTTTCAAAAAATAAAAAAATAAAAAAAAATCCATCATACTTACATCATTTGAATTTCAAATTCAATCTTATTTGAGTTATTAATTTCATTATTGATTCCATCATTTCTGAATAAGACTTTTATCAATTTATTGTTTCAACATGTTTTGTGGTTATCTATCCATATTCATTGCTGCCTTTCTTATCACTCACATGTATTTAGTAAGAGCAAGTAACATTTTATAAATATTAAAAAAGAGGTTAAATATAATTTGTTTAGTGTTATGTTAATTACCTCAAAATATATATATATATATATATATATATATATATAAAAAGTATACAATTCTGATGAATTTGAATAATGAGATATTAAACAACCGTCAGAATATTTTAGGCCACCAATTTTTCAAACAATTAACTTATGGCAATCATCAATTACCTGCTTCTAAATTCATTGTTTCTTTACATATAAAATTCATTCTTTATATATAAATTGCAATTTTACTTTGCCACATCAATAATATTAATTACTTTTCATAATTAAAATAATAATAATAAAAAATCAGAATTATACTCTAACTCAATCTCATAAATATAATTAGTTAACAAAAATAATTAATTTTCATATCGAAGAAAATAAATTTACATAAATAAAAATTCATACCATAAATAAATTTAGAATTAATAATATAAAATTAAATTATAAATAAAAAAATAAAATAATGTTTCCATACATATCCATTTCATATCTAACTTTTCAAATACTCTAAAACAAATTTAATAATATCATCCTCATCATCAACATTAACCTTCTGTTTTTCCATTTAAAATATAATTAAAATTATGAATAAATTACTTTTATTAATAAATCAAAATGGAAACAATCAAACACCATCTCTGTCTCAATCCATGTGAAAAGCTTTACAAGTCTTGTAGACTCGCAAGTCACCCACAAAGTACCAAAAGAAAGACCAGTCAATTTCTCTTCAAAACCCAATAAACCAAAAATCAAAATCAAAATCAAAATCAACCCATTGTTTCCACACATATATACCCTCTATTGTCATCTTTTCACATTATTTGACACATTCAAACAAACCTTCACATATTTATATTCAAAAATTATTCAAAATCAAACCATATATTTTGTTGTTCACAAGGCATATATGGAGAGGAATGATATAGTGGAGAAGTGTTTGAATTGTCTTGGAAGAGGCTTTGATTTAACTTGTGATTTCAAGCTCAAGTATTGTAAAGGAAATGGAAGATTGGTTGTTATTGATGAAGATAATACTAGAGATTTTGTTGTTCATGGTTTTGGGTGTGTTAAAGGTGTTTCTGTTGATATTAAGTGTGATAAGGGTGATCGGACTCGGTTTCAGTCCGATATTCTTACTTTCAATCAGGTTAGTTTTTTACCGTTTGTAATTTTAATGGCTTTTAAGTGAAATCATACCATATTTATTTTGTTTTAATAATGAAAATTTTTATTGAAATTGTGAAATTCATTTTTAAAAATGAGTGGTAATATAAAAAAAAGAATATTTTCCTAATTAAAAATACATCCAATTCAGTTGTAAAGAATTAAAACTGATATATTTTTATTTATTTTTTTTATAATCATAAATTAAATGAAAATAAAAAATGAAAAAAAGTTCGCTAAATTTTATTTTCAGATTTATATTTGATATTCATCTACCATCTAATTTTTAATCTTTAATACAATTTTTATGATAAATATATATTGTTTGAAATAATATATATATTTTTAAAATAATTGATATTATAATTCAGTGAAATAATGCAGATGTCGGAATTTTTCAACCGAAAAAGTTCGATACCAGGAAAAATACCGTCCGGACTATTCAATGCAATGTTTGGATATAACAGTGGTTCATGGGCAATAGATGCTTCAAATACAAAGTATTTAGGACTTGATGGATACTTTATATCACTATTCAATATTCATATTGATAGATATCAATTGATTTTGTCCGATGAGGTTCGTAATGCAGTTCCTTCACATTGGGATCCAACTGCTCTTGCAAGGTAATTATAATAATAATGTCATATATTTTAATTTATTGAAGTTATGGTTTATGTATAGGTATGTTTCTTGTGTTGTTGATAAGGTTTAGGTTTGAGTTTTGACATGTCTATATCATTTCAAGCCTAACATGCAACTACATGTGACAATGCAAAAGTCTTAATATAAATACAATAATTTTCTATTTTATACCCTCAAATTTAGGTTTGACATTTAATCTTTGAAGGTTAGTGATTTAATAATGAGAATTTTATTAAAAATAGATTTATAAGTGATTTTTGAAAAAATTATAATTTTTTATTATTTTTTATTTTATAAATTTTAGTTTTAAAAAATAGGTTAACTTTACATTAGATTCATTACGAATATATGAATCAAGTTATTCTTTTTTTAAAAAAATAGTCAGTGAGAATTTAATTTTGATTTTTCTAACCTGATGTTTTTATAATTGTTTTTATAAATTTAAATTTAAATTTATAAGGTATATAAATAAAAATATATTTTGATAATTTATAAAAATGAAAATCGTTTTCAGAACATAAATAATATATTTAGAGCTATTTTTATTTTTAAAAATAAAATTTATAATTTTTTTAAATTTATAAATTAATTTGTAAAAATTATTAAAAACAAATCTTTATAAACTTTATTTTAAAAAATAGCCAAATAGATCAAATTTATAGAAATATATATCATAAATTTACCATCGATTTATTTTTTAAAAGTAAAGTATTTGAATTTTTTTTATATATAATATAAAAAATTAATAATATTTATAAATTTAAATCAAATTTTATAATTTTTTTTATATATATTAAAAAATTTGATGACAAATTTTATAATTCTAAATAACTTGGATTCGATGACTACTCATTCAAACTTTCAATGAAAATATGTCGATCAACATTATATTTATTTTCGTCTTATTCGTGTCTAAATCGTGTACATCCCATGAAGCTAAGCAAAAACTGTAGTCAACTAGACATTAATGTATTATTGTCATATCAAATTCAATAATTGATAGCTACACTGATTTGTACACACAATAATGCCAAAGTCAAGATCTTGACTAATTATTTTTATTTGCTTTAAGAAAAAAAATCACATTTTAAAATTGTTCTAATAAAATTAAAATAATAGCATCCGAATATGTGTAAGGATTGAGCTGGTTACCCATCAAATATTATTAAATTTGTATAAATTTGACTAAGATAATGTTTAAGAATTAAATTAATAAATTTGACTTACAAAACAAATCAAGTTAGTTTATTGATTGACCAAACTTACATAATAGTTTAACAAAATTAATCTACTTTTTTACTTTCATAAGTTTGATACTAAGGTCAAAATTTTACATTGTTCTCATTTATCATTAAAAAATCAATTTTAATATTAAATATTTTTAAATTACATTTATAGATGTTAGCTTCTCCCTTTTTTTAAAAAATAAATATATATTTTAAAATTTTAATTTTAAAAAAACGGAACGATTAAAGTATATTTTTATTATTTTATATATTTTTAAAATAAATATTATTATGATATATTTATAAATATTATAATATTAATATTAAATATTTTTTAATTATTTTATAATATTATTACTATAAAATAAATTAATTTTAAATAGTTATCAATTTCCACCGCCATTTTTTTTAAATGTTATTTTTTTCAAAATGAAAATTCCACCTATATTCCTTAAAAAATTAATCGCACCTTTATTGAATTTTGCATTCCCTTAAAAATGTTATTTATATAAACATGTTTTTCCATCAAAATTGTCAAATTTGTTGACTACTTTTTTTAAAAAATATTATAAAAAAATGCATGCATGATAAATATTCCCCATAAAAGAAATAAATATGCCTCCAATTTCTCTAGTTTGAATAGGTTTTGATGGTTTTTAAATAAGAATATTTTAGCTGAAAAGTATATTCCAAAATGTATACTTATTGAATTTGTTTATATTAATGAATGTTGACAGATTCATAGAGGAATATGGGACTCATATAATAGTGGGGTTAAGTGTTGGTGGTGAAGATGTGGTTTTAGTGAAGCAAGACAAAACATCAAATTTAAGTCCACAAGAACTGAAAAAACATTTGGATCAACTTGGTGACCAACTCTTCACTGGTGCTTGCCCTTTCTCTCCTAGAATTAAAGATAATAAATTCAAACCACCTCAAGCTTTCAATGTCTTTGATCACCAACCAATTGTCCCCTTCAACAACTTCTCCTCCACTCTCACAAAAGATGTAAGTTTGGTTATTTAACCTTTTTATAGAGCTCCTAAATAATTTGACTTAAATTTATAATATGGTTTTGAAAAAATACTAAAATAAATTTTTATAAATTTTAGTTTTAAAAATACATCAAAATTATAATTTTATTTTTTAAAGAGAGGTTCCAGTTTTCGCACCACATTTATATGAATAACAAATATATAAATTAATCTATATTTTAAAAAATATATATATTTTTTTTTAAATTTGCTTTTTAAAATCAACTTATTTCTATAACTTTTTAAAAGTTGATTTATATATAAAAAAAATTTAGGTCATAACAAAATTTAGTATATAATTATAGGTTTGTTTTGAAAAGTTTACAAAATTAAATTTTAGTTTTCACTCTATAGGCCAATGACAGTACTTTGATTGTGATTGCAATTCACATAACCTATTAATTGTAAAAATTCAGGAATATTTTAAAAAACTTGACTTATAGAGTAAAAACCAAATTTTTAAAAAATTATTATTATTTTTAAATAAAAAATGTATAATTATATTTTGAACTTTAAAAAATTCATTAAAAATTTTTTCTCATAAATTTAAATTAAATTTGGTAGAGTTAAAATAAAATTCAATTTAAATATGACAAATGGTAAAAAAGAAATTAATATTAAAAACTCCATGAAAGTTTTAATATTATTATTTTTAAAAATATTCATTTTTTCATATAAAATTTGAAAAATATTAATATTACTTGAACAGGAGATTCTAGTCGAATGATGATTGGATGGAGAAAAATTAGTGAAAAATCTAATTTTTATTAATTTTTGTATTCTATTATTCTACTTTCAGTCAATCATCGAAACACTAATACCATTAAAATTATTTATTTGAATATTGTTTTGACAATGTACAGGGAATAACAGTGACATGTTACAAGAGAGGAGGAGACACAAATGGCATGAATAGTCACTGTGAATGGCTTCCAACAGTTGCTTCAAATCCAGACACCATTCACTTCAACTTCATTCCCATCACTTCTCTTCTCCACTCTGTTCCTGGCAAAGGCTTCTTGTCTCATGCCATCAACCTCTATGTCAGATGTAACTTCTCCACTTCAATGTCAAATTTTGGAACTTACTAAATATGGGTTCTGTTCAGTATAAGTAGATTGATGTTTATTGTTGTTTGTGTTGCAGATAAACCTCCCTTGGCTGATTTGGAATACTTTCTTGATTTTCAAGTTCACAAGATTTGGGCTCCTATTCACAATGAGCTTCCTCTTGGCCCAATTAGTAATAGGACCACTTCTTCTCCTTCTCTTCACTTGGGCCTTATGGGCCCTAAGCTTTATGTGAACACTGCACAGGTATGCTCTCTAAAAGCTTTTTACATACATTGAATAGAGTGTTTGAATAGTATTTGAGCCTCTTTTAATATACTAACTTTTTAGTTTTAACTTTTAACAACTGTTTTGACTACTAACTTCTAACAACTGGTGGTAAAAAAAAAAAAAATTCTAGGTTTGGATGATGCTTGAGTAACTGTGTATCAGAAGTGCTTCTATTTTTCTAATTTCTGAAAATGGTTTCTTATTTTACAATCAGAAAATATATATATATATATATATATATATATGAATGATTCCAAACAGACCTAGTTAGAGGTAAGAAAATAATTGAAATGAACCAAACCGATTGTTTTGTTACTTTCAGTTCAATAAAGTTAAATAAAATCGATTTTTTCCCTTCAGATCCCTTCGAGTTTGGTTTGATTTTGATACAAATCTAAATATTTATTTAACTTAAATTAGTTTGGTTCGATTTGAATCAAGAATTCTAGTTTACTTCAATTTTGATCTAAATCAAAATATTTACCTAATTTAAATTGAATTTTAAGTTTTATACTAGACCGAACCAAACCAAACTAAATCAATATTTTTCAATTCGATTTTATATATCAGTTTGATTCAATTTTTAATTTTAAAACTAAATTTTTTTCAATGTGATGCAACCCAAAACCAAATCAAATCAAACCCTATCCAATTCTATTTCTAACTTAAAATCAAATTCAACCGAACTGTATTAATCCTTATTTCACCATTCAGAAAAATAAAATATTTTTATTTAAAGTTAATTTTTTAAAAATATTTTTTCCATATTATTATTATTTTTTATTTTTACTGTAAAAAAGTAGAAATATTCGTGAATGTAAAAACTCAAATATGACATTTTATGTAGGTCACCGCAGAAAACAGACCCGTCACCGGACTTCGCTTCTACCTCGAAGGAAAAAAATCCAACAAACTAGCAATCCACCTCCAACACCTCTCAACAACCCCAACACTTCTCCAACCCAACCTTCAGACCACACCCTTCTACCGCAGCTCCGAACAAATCGCGTCCTCTAACCACTATTTCGAACCGCTAACCACCCGCACGTTCCTCTACATATGCACAGCACCCGTCAAATACAATCCAAATTGGACAGCCCCCTCAAACCCAAACAATTCCTTCATAGTCACCGGAGCCAGACTCCACCTCCAAGCCCACAAATGCTTCAAAAACGTCCTCCATCTCCAGCTCCAATTCGCCAGAGTGACCAATTCGACCGTCGTGGTGTCCAATTGGGCTCAGACCTTAGGGTTGAGTCAGAGGTCCGGGATGTTCTCTGCTTTGAGTGGTTCGGAGAGGGAGGAGGAGGTGGTTGTGGTGGATTCTGGTGTGTTTCCTTCTGGACCGCCGGTTCAGGCGAATAGGGTTTTGAAGTTTGTGGATGTTTCCGAGGTTTGTCGTGGGCCGGGTGATGGTCCGGGTCATTGGGTGGTGACGGGGGCTAGGTTGGATTTGGAGAACGGGAAGGTTTGCTTGCGGGTTAAGTTTTCTTTGATAAATATTTGTTCCTCTAGATGATGATGATTTTGGATGGTTTAATGGTGAAGGTGGTGAAAGTATGTGTACATAGTTATTTTTTTTAGAAAGTGTAAATAGTTCAATTGATTATGGAGTTATGAAGTGAAGGATGGGTTGATGTTCACATTTTAGTTGATTGAGGAACTTACTTTGATTTGTTATTTTGATTTCAACATAGAGTTAATGATTGGGATTTATTCATTTGTAAAAATAAGATGAAATAGGGTGGTTTTCAAAAGTAGGAAATAAAAGAAAAAAGAAAATTAAAAAGAGAAGTTTGAATTAAGTTTATGTTGCGCTCACGGTTTCAATTCAAAACTAAATTTTAAAGTTATTATTTTCACCCCAAATATTTAAAAATTCAATTTAAATTTTAACTAAATCTCCCACCAAATATAAATAATAAAAATATACCTAAATTAATATTTCTGCTCATCAATGTTGATGCTAGTTAATATTTCAACACATAACATCAAAGAACAAATATAACACCATATAAATTCTTTTATTATTATTTTTTGAATTCGTAAGTGTATCCACATTTGTGGAAGATTTGAATCCAAGGGTATTTTTATAAATCTACAGTTGAAAGATTTGGTTAAAATTTAACTTCATCAGGTCGTTAACCTTCAATTAGGCTAGTGTTGTAAAGTTAACTTTCAATCAAGGTAGTGTTGTAATTTAACATCAATTTCAACACTGAAAATACATTTTTGACATTTTAAAACCACTTTCGATTTAAAGCCGGATCCTGAGATTCTTTTTAAAAATGGAGTAATTTTGAGTTATTTTTATAAAAACTGAAACTTTAAAATTTAAATCCAGTAAGCCCACGAACTAAAAACATGTTAAAAAAAAAAATGGATGAAATGTTAATGGACTAACACTCTCTCGTGGACCCAAAATGGATTAAAATTGGAATTTATGACAGTGTATTAGAGTCGAATGTCCATCGACTATGATGATCCAATGCGAACCAATGACCTCATAACCTATTACCTATTATGAAGAGAAGACCCAACAAATAATATAAAGTGGGTCAAACAAATAATACAAAGTGGGTCAAACGAAGATGATGGAGATGGACGGCCAATTATACATGGCGGGCAAAAATTAATTGATATCATATGAAAAATTAAAACATGATATTTTTAACAAAGTAATTTTGTTTTAAATACATACTTTTATTAAAATAAAAAAAATTAAAAATAAAAAATTAATAAAATAAATTACTATTAATATTTAAATCGAAAATTAATTTTACGAATAAATATTATATTAAATATTAATTTTAACGGTAAACCATTATTGTTGATTGAGATTATTATAAATCCAAATGCTATATAAAATGTTAATCGAAATCTTTAGCGACCACACCAACGCACAAATTACAACCGAATTTCAAAACCACATTTGGTAGCACAATGAAAACACATCCTCATTTTACTCGAACAACACTTTTAATCCATTCAAAATATCACTTTTCTTTTCTCCCAAACATTGAAATTACCATATCCTAGTCTACATAAAGAGAAAACTGTCATTTCCCATAAATCTCATTACCAATGAAATATAGGGCCTGTTTGGATAGACTGGCTTTTGGCTTCTGACTTCAGAAAGCTGTTTCAAATGGTGTTTGGATAACTGGCAAAAGTGTTTATGCTCTCTCAGAAGCTCTTCCAGATGAAGTAAAAAATACCGGCTTTCTGAAAATGGCTTCCACTTCTCTTCTTCTACAAATAGAAGCTAAAAGCAGAAGCAATTCCAAACAGGCTCATAGATCCAATCAAATTATACATAAATATATAATTAATTAAAAATAGATTGTACGACATGTCCAATTATCTAAGTAAAGTGCATCGACACATATAGTTGGGACCGCAACAAAAAAACCTAACACAAGTGAGACAGAGGTGTCTAGGCTGTAAATTCATATTTTTCATGCAACATGCATTAACATATTCAAACCATGGAATAAAATCAACAAACTATATTCATAATTTTTATTTACAGAGAATCTTTGTCTCCATTAAAGGCTTCAAGATGGACTTTTCATGGACACCAAAGTGGTTGCACATCTCAAACAAACCACTTCAATTCAAGTTCAAGACGTTGACTTCATTGTGGACCATCTTTGTCGTGTTGCTAAACCATGCATGTTGGTTCACATGGTAAGTCGTAGGTCGTCGTGGTATTGGTTTACACCTGTGAAGTTTATGACGTTGACTTGTAACTGGAAAATGTAGAGGAGGTGTCAAGTATGCATATTCGAGTTCCGGAACCACTCGACTTAATTTCACTCATTGAAAAAATATGGGTTTAATATTTAATATTTAAATTTGAATTTGAGTTTCAATTCGATCTATATAACTATCTAAGTGAAGTCTAAATTGGAGTTCCATTTTAGATTTTTTTTTCATTTTTTTTTAAAATAAAGTTAAATCTGAATTCAGAGAACTAGTATAAATTCAGCTCAAGTTCAACTGATTTAAATATATTGATTATAATTTTAATATAATATATTTAAAAATTATATTTTAAACCAATTCGTATTTTTATTTTTAAAAGTTATTTCGGATGATACTTGAATAATAAGTTAGAACAGCTTTTATTCTTCCAAATAACTTTTTAACCTCGTACCAATATTATTACCTTGTTCTTATAGTAATTCGAATTCTGTACTATTTAGAGGGAGAAAGGAACTTTATAAAATTTACTTGCCATCAAACATGAAAATATAAATTTTTTAAAAGGGGTAGTTTTAGTTTTAGTCTTTTTAAAGTTTTAATTAAGTTAATGAGTCTCCAAAATTATATTTTTTTATTTTTAAAAATTATTTCTACTTTTATTTTTTTATCATTAAAAATAAAAATAATTATAAAAATTTGGACAGTTATTCTTGAAATTGAACGGTTTAAATTTTTAAAAAAATTCAAATTCAATTGAGCTGAAAAGAGTATCAACCATTCACGAGCCCCGCTCTCACTCCAGTTGATGGTGGACTATATAGGGTATGTTTAAATCATTTCTATATTTAATTTTTGATGAATAAAAATTATTTTTATAAAGTTAATATTTTAACTTCTTCTTTCAAATATCATACAAAAATAACTTTTAAAAGTTAAAATCAATCAACCAAACAAAAACAAATATTACTCAAACATGGTGGTTGATAGCAAGCATGGGATGTGAGAATGTGGGTGGTTTGATGAGCATGAAGCTCTATGCAATGGTGATTTTAAGAAAACAATTAAAAATAGTTAGGGCAATCTAGGTAGTGTGTGGCAACCAGCTAGTCCTACAAAACCTAAGCTTTTGACCTACTTTCAATAGCCATATATACAAATGTTTTGTGTGATGTGACCACAAATTTAGGTAACATGGGGAGTTGTTGGTTAACCAATTGGTTTCATATGATGAGGGAACAATTCTATTCAATTTCTCTTCCGTACTATATCAACTTTATAAAATTTATCATTAGGGTTACTTTGGTAGATCCATTTCCTTATGCCCTAGGGTTTTGTCCAACCACAAAAGTGAACATACATTTAGAGTTGAGTTTAATTGGTTTGGAATGCAATTATATGCAAGTATGATGTTTTATGTATATTAAATGAAGAATGTAAAAATAATATCCATGGATATTATATATATATATATAAATATATATAAATAAATCAGTATCAATGGATATATTTTTATGTATATGTATAGTTTGAAGTGTATTATTTAAATATTTTTAATATATATAAACTTATTTTTAATAATAAATTTAAAAGAAATATACCATTCAAATCAATAATAAGCCAAAATTATATATTTCTGATTAAGAATTTATTTTATTTTAAATTTTATATGGATAACAAATTATTTATGAATATATTGAATTCTACCCAAATAGATATGTGTATCATATAGTAAATTGACAGTGGGTATTTAGGTATTCTATTTGTACTCATACTCATTTAAAGTGTATGGACTCCATAAGAAATATGTACATGAATAAATTCTAAAGTAAAAATCAATCACATAAGTAAGTGATTCTGAATTAAGAATAAAAAATTATAGTACTTTTAGTTTATAACCAGATTTTTTTAATTTATAAAGAAAATTGATATTTAATGTGTCTGTAAAAATTTTAAATTTAAAAAATATAATTATTTTTCATTGGAGAGATTTAATTATTTTTTTAAAAAATTTATTTTAAAAATAATTTGTTATCCTTAAATAAATTTTTTTACATAATTAAAATTTGAATATAATTCTTATAATTATTTATTTAATTTGGAAGTTATAATATCTTTCATAAATTGATAAGAAAGTTAAATATAAGATGATAGTTTTCCTTTCTAAAACAAATTATGTGATCAACTTTCCTTTACTTACTATTTTATTCAATGGAAAATAAATATTGTAGAGTATTTTTAAATAATTTAAAAATTTTCGCTATTTCTCAAATTAATTTGTATAATTGGATCTGTTTTGCATTTTTCTTTACAAAAGTCTTGGAAATGTAATAAGTTTGGTAATTTTTTCAAATTAATCAAATTCAATTTTTTCTTACTTCATTCAAAATTTTATACAATTTTAAATCATTCTATTTTTAAAAATTGTTTATGTTCAAATTTTTATATTAAAAATAATTTACTGCTGTATAATAATAAAAAATTCATAAGTTATTTTCAAATTAAAAAAAAAAGTTAGAAAAAAAATTATAAATCTAAAATTATATAAAAATTTTAACTTGACCAAAACTATATGTGAACGATTTTATGTGGATTATTTTATCACCAAATATGTTAGTATGTTAAATAATATATTTAAAAAATCGTATAAATTTAAAATTGATTTATTTCTTAGTATTTATTATATTTTAGATTTATAATGAAAATCTAATATAGTGTTTGATTGATCAAATTAGAATTGGATCCTTGAAACTTTTCTTTGAACTTTTTGACTATGCAAAGCCTGTGCCATTTCTTCATTCAAACTCATAAATAATTAAGTGATTGATTGATGGATTGATTAATATTTTAAAAACAATTAATTAATTAAACATCTAGATTTTGGCTCTTTATGTGGTACAAAACAAAAGTTAGGAAAAGAGAAAAATCTATCATGGACCACCACCAATTAAAAGATATGATAATTTAATTAACCTATTGTTTTCTCATCTTTTTATTGTTGCATAAATATAATAAATATAAACAAAAATTTTATCACTATCTTTTTTACCTTTCTACTTTGCTTTTGGAAATAAATTCTTCTTCTTTCTCATCTTTTTAAAAAAGTTTTATTTTTAATAAAGTTATGCAAAAAGAATATAATTCAAAAGCTAAACTTTTTCATTGGTTCTCATTAAATTAATTTCTTTTTTTAGCTAATATTTTTAATTATATGCCCATCATTCATGCCCTTTTATATTGCTTTCATGCCATCAGAGAATTTAAGTACATCAAGTAGCTAAATTTAGATTTCAATCACACACTTTTTAAACTCCAGCTCAGTTTCAAGAGGAAAAGAGATAAAGATCACTACAGAAGTTTGACATTTAAGATTCTCAAAACTATAATTTTTTAAGGATTTTTTTATTTAAATATATATATTTTTCAATTTAATATCTCTCTATCCCACACGTAAGGAATAATATACAAAGATGAATGGTTTTATATCTAAATTCAGTGTATAATATTTGAAGTGTCAACAAGTAAAAATGATATACATTCAACGTAGATTTAATCATTCGAATATCAAGGTTGATTATATATATATAGTATCGATATAAATAGTTATTGAAAAACTAATATAAATTTTTTTTATAAATTATGAATAATAAATTTTTTATAAATAAATAAATTAAAATATTTATTTAAAAATAAAAAATTAAAATAAATTATTTGATTAGAGCATTGCAAATATCTTACTTTAAATAATTAATATTTGATTTCCACGTATAATAATTTTAAAATTTTGTAAAGTAAAACATTTAGAATTTTAAGAAAATTTTAAAAAAGTTCACTCCATAAATATTTATTTAAATAGTCTTGACTTTTAACTTTTTGTTAAAATTACTATCAAATAAATATTTTTTACTTTTAAAAATACATAAAAAAATACCAACTTTTTAAAAACATTTTTTTTCTCTTTATCTATAACAAAAAATTAAAATAATATATAAAATATAAAATAAATTGATGAAAAAGCATGTGAAGAGCTCTATTTCTGATCCCATAATTTATTTTAGTCAAGTTGTGTATTTCTTGTAATTCAAACATTTATGATTTATTTTAAAAATTTCTTAATATTAAAAAAATATAATAATAGCAATTGATAAAATTTTAAAATCGAAAAATTCCTCATTAAATTTTGGACTAATTTTTTTTTTTTTTTTTTTTAAATTTAATTTGTCACCCTTCATGCTTTGAAAAGACCCATAATACTCCACATCAAATCCAACCAAATCACTACCAATAATGACATTTCTTCATATCTTTATATATACTGATTTTTTCTAGAACATGTAATTATTTAAACAATTTTTTCAACGATAGAGATTGATAAAGACCCAATGAAAATAAAAAGAAAAATAACCCCACATAAAAAAGAATTGAAATAATAAAATAATTTTAATAATATCTATCAATGACGGTAGTTATTGTTGTGACAAAGATAACCCTATATATGTAGCCAAGAATCATTTTATGGACCACTTGTTAATTTATATAAAAATAAATAAATAAAAATTATAATAATTGATTTGTGACCATCACCATTACCTTCATCTTCCTCTCTTCTTCAGTCTATTTATATGATTAATTTCAGACCTTACAACTCACAACAATGGCTACACTTCAATGTGATGCTTCACTTGACGGTTGGGATCTTATTAAACCCGACCCGGTTCGAGTTAACGGTGGAGATGGCCCTCTTAGTTACTACAAGAATTCTTCATATCAGGTATTCAAATCTTTTATTATATAAAGGTTTATAATATATGTTTGGAGTTGTTTGTAATTATGAAATAATTATTTACTGTATCTTTGGATGAACATATTATGTATGGTAGGGTAAAATTGTATTCAATGGTTTATTAAAGTATGATGGAGTAAGATACGTATATGGTTGTGGTAATATGAGTGAATTATGGTTTATTAAAGTGTGACGGAGTAAGATTATACTTAACAGTTCATTAAAGTATGATGAGGTAAGATACGTATATTGTTGTGGTAATATGATATGCATAGGTTAGTACAATTCATTACTATATAGTATGATTTTACAAACTAAAAGACTAAAGTATCCCATGTTTATTATATGGTTATTTTGTAAACAATTTTTTTCATCGATAAGAATAACGTTCATTTTTATTAATAAAATCTACCACTTTCAACTATCAATTTTAACCCTACTATCACTTATATGGATATAGTAAAGAATTGTACCACAACCATATAAAAAATCTTAAAATCTTTAAACAAATGCACGTTATTGGATGGTGAAATTTACACGTACATTTTCTCCATTTTAAATTATATTCCTGAATTATTCTTATATTTAGGATAGAACGGAAAAAAATATATTTAGAATTTCACCATTTATAAAATGGTTATTTTGTAATCACAGGTCGCGGTAAATGCATACTTATTTAGTTTTTGGTTATAAAATATTCAGTTTTTAACTTTAAAATTATTGAGGTAAGTTTTGTGACGGTAACAATATAGGTATATAGGGTTAATGGGTTTAATGAGGAAAATAAACTATTGTATTGTGGTTGTTTATTAAGATGATAAATTGATGGTTTATACAAGTCAACGTTTGTATAGATTAAAATATATATGATGTGTATGGATGCATATTTGTTTATAGAGATTCCATGCAATATCAAAGCTTAAAGCCGGTTAGGGTTTACTAGATATATTAGTATAATGTATCTTTTTAAAAGTTATTCCTTCTCTCTAGATCATCTATTCATCAATTATTTTAGAAAATGATCATTTGGCCCTTATAAATAATTTTTTTAAAAAAAAGTTATTTATCCTCTAGAGAAGTCATATAGTCTTTTGAACTTGAATTTGAAGTCATTTTTCTCTTTAAATTTGGTTAAAATACTTTTTCGAATAAAATTTCAATTTTATACAATATTAATTAATGTTTAAGTGGAGTTATATGATTTGAAAAGTGAAAAAATAATAAATAATCTACTTAACTAATTTTAAAACATTAAACGTTTATTTTGAACTCTCATAATCCACATATTAATAAAAGAATATTAATCTAATCAATAATGGAATATAATCTGTATTTTAATAAATTTTACAACTCTCATAATCCACATCATTAATAATAAGAGAATATAATCAGATCAATAATAAAATATAAACCCTATTTGAATTCCTTAAGAGCTAATAATTAACTCGCTAATTGTTAAGAACTACTAATAATTAGCTAGCTAATAAAGTAATATGGGGTGTTTGGATCGATTAGTAGCTAATTAGCTAATAGTGATTAAATGACCAACCTACCCCTATTAATTACTAACTAATTAATTGATAATTAATAAGATTGTAGCCTGTGGAGACAATTGAGTTTTTTAATAATATGTTAGGAGGTGTTAGTAGGGTTGACTCAATTAATTAGTTAATTGTTAAGAACTTACACGATTAAAACTTAGGAGGTCTGTTTGAATTTTTATCTTTTAATTTTAGAAGTTAAATATATCTTTTAAGAGATTCAAACGGATCGTAATCAGTATTTTAATAAAAGTTATAAATTACACATCCATTTGAAAAGTTCAGAAAATCAAATGACTAATATTTACAAATTCGACGAGTTAAAAGATTTTTTTAATTAGTTTTGCTTTTTTTTTTTTTTTTTTTTATATTACCTATTTGTATGGAAATATATACTATTCATCCCAATTTAAGAATTAAAATGAATTTCTTTTACCCAATAGGAGTTTAATGAAATTTTTAATAATTTAAGAGTTCAAAAATGCAATTTTTAATAATTTAAAAGTCAAAAATCCTCATGATCAATCATTCACTAATGAAGTTATTACGCAGAAACAAACTCTAAATCAACTCCGAGACAAAATCTCAAAAGCAATCAACCAAAACCTCGAAATAAACCAAACCACAACCACAATCCGCCTAGCAGACATGGGCTGTGCAGTGGGTCCAAACACAATCCTCACAATGCAAGAAATCATGCAACAAATCAACCAAACCCTAACCCTAACCCTAACCAAAACTCCAAAACACCCCCTAGACTTTCAAATATTCTTCAACGACAAAACTTCTAACGATTTCAACACACTTTTCTCCCTACTCCCACCCACCAAACCCTACTTCGCCGCCGGCGTACCGGGCTCCTTCCACGGCCGATTGTTCCCCAAAAACTCTCTGCACTTCGTCCACAGCTCGCATTCGCTGCAATGGCTCTCAGGATTGCCTGAGGAGATGGTGGATTTGGAGTCTAAAATGTTTAATAAGGGAAGGGTTCATTATTGTAGAGGGAGTGAAGAGGTTGAGAGAGGGTATAGAAGACAATTTGAGAAGGATATGAGGGGTTTTTTGGAATTTAGAGGGGAGGAGATGGTTAAAGGTGGATTGTTGGTGATTGTTGTGCCTGCTATTCCTGATGGTAGGGTTTATAGTGAGCTTAGTGTTGGGGTTATGTATGATTTGATGGGGGAGATACTACTTGATCTTGCTAAAGAGGTATGGTTTATTTTATTTGCATGTTACTTTTAATTATGTTAAAAAATTAAATTAAAAGAATTAATTCTTTAAAATAAATTTTATAAATTTTAACTTCTAAAAAAAATTATAAAAATAAATTTTGTAAAGTTTATTTTAAAAATTAGATCAGCTTGTTAGATCATATTTATGTTATTTTTAATTTCAAATTTATAAATTAGTCTATTTTCGAAAATAAAGTTTGTGAAATTTTATTTCAAAATTGATATTTTTTTTAAAAAATTAACGTATAAATTTAAATCAAAGAATTAAAAATAAAAATATCTAATTTATTTTCTTTATATTTAAAAATAAAAATTAAATCTAAAATTTTAATATTGAAAAAATATATTTTTTAAAAATTATTGTCATGGTATATTTGAAAAATAAAATAGAGAAAATATTTAATTTCAATTTATTTGGACTAAGTTTTTTTTTAATGAGTTAATTATAATTATTTTGCATGGTGTGAAAAAAATAAAATATAAAATTATATAGTTTATTCGACTATATTGGAATATAGGATTTTGAAAAAAATAATTTATCCGTAAAACTCAAATTTTTTACAAAAAAATTATTCATTTATTTATTTTAGAATTTCAAATAATATTATAATATTATCATCATTTTAAATAATAATTATTTACAACAAGCAGAAAATATATTCAAAATAACTATATTTTATAAACCATAGAATAACAAATATTTTACTCAAAGAAAGTCTATATTTTCTTTTTCCAAAAACACATAAATGGATTGATTCATTTTCATTATTATGAGCATCACCAAGCTTGAACCAATTACTTAGATCTATCTCCATCTCTAACATAAAGTAATAAACTTTTACAGGGAATGATCACAGAAGCTCAAGTGGATTGCTTCAACTTACCAATATATGCTCCAAGTCCAAAACAAATGACCCAATTGATAGAAGAAAATGATCAATTCATAATAGAAACACTGGAATTACTGGACCCTCCAGGTGATAATCACAGAAGAGAATTAAGTGAAGAAGACATGGTGATGTGGACAAACCATGTAAGAGCAGCAATGGATGGGATGTTTCTTAAGTGTTTTGAAATTGAAGTGGTTGATGAAATGTTTGAAAGACTTGTCATAAGGCTTTGTGAAGATATTGATAGGATCAATTCTGGTTATAGAGAGAAGATGTTTATGTTCCTTGTTTTGAAGCGCAAGTGATTGGTTTGTTTGTGTGAGGTGTGGAGTTCATGCAAGTTTATTAGGGTTTTGAATTGGGGTGTATTGGTGAAGAATGTTGTGTATGTGTTCACTTTGTGTTATTGTGAGGATTTTGATTTAGATATGTTTGATTGTTTGTAATATGGCCTAAGGTGTTGTGATTGACGCTTAAAGGAAATAAGAATATATTACTTCTGCTTTTTACTTTCAATGAAAAGCTTAAAGTATTTAAGAAACTAAATTTTCCTCTAGAAGTATTTCTTGGTAATAAGAAACTTTTTGGATACATTCAAACACCAATGAAAATCATCTAAAAAGTATTTAGATATATTTATTTGAAAATTTTTTTGGACAAATGTATGTTTGTTGAACCAATATAGAATCACAGATAAGCTTAAGTTAGTTTTACAGAGAGGAAGAAACAAAAAACTAAAGGTACGTAAAACTATTTCGTGGTACCATATTATCTTCTTTCGTTAAATCACTTGATTACAAGTATGATAAGTATATATACACATTTTTCATAGTTTTACAGAACTGATTTTTGGTTTAGAAAGAAAAAGGAGTTTGACTAATCTCTTTGACTTTCATTTCTCTATTGGTAATTTGCTGATTTGATTGCTTGTGATTACTAGATTGATGGTTGCTAATGAGAGTTGGTGTAACACCCTATATTGAGACAGAGTTAAAAGGAATTGAATTGCTACCCATATCACTAATGTGTACATTGTTTTTCGGGAGCTCAGAACTTGAGAACTCCAAAGTTAAGCGTGCTTGACTTGGAACAATCTTGGAATGGGTGGCCTTTCGGAAAGTTTTTCTCGGGAAGCATGCGAGTGATGACAAAGCATGTTGAAAAGCGTAATGGTGGTCTGTGGGGCTAGTGATCAACCTTAGGACTGATTATGTGAATGTCGTGGTGCCCTGCCACTGTGCCTCGGGTTCATCCGAGGGCAGCGGGGCGGGGGCCGGACGTTACAAATGGTATCAGAGCAATCCTGTGACCGCGAGTGTGCCTGTGGACATAAGAGCCCTAGGTATTCATCTAGCTGGGATAAAGATTCTGGGAATGATGTGGGAAAACCACAACGAGGACATTGTGTCCTAAGGGGGGGTGGATTGTAACACCCCATATTGAGACAGGGTTAAAAGGAATTGAATTACTACCCATATCACCAATGTGCACATTGTTTTTCGGGAGCCCAGAACTTAAGAACTCCAAAGTTAAACGTGCTTGGCTTGGAACAATCTTGGGATGGGTGACCTTTCGGGAAATTTTTCTCGAGAAGCATGCGAGTGAGGACAAAGCATGCTGGAAAGCGTAATGGTGGTCTGTGAGGCTAGTGATCAGCCTTAAGACCAATTGTGAATGACGTGGCGCCTTGCTACCGTGCCTCGGTCTTCCGGGGGCGGGGGCCGGACGTTACAGTTTTTGTATAGTAGAATTCTTAGGTTGTATACTAAGTGTTTGAGAAAATTATTCTAAGACATTATCTTCTTCTTATTAACTTGTATTTGTTTGAGCGCAATCTTGTCACTGACAAAATATAAGTCAAGTTCTATGTGTTTGGTCCTTGCGTGAAGCACAAGATTACTAGTTAAAGCAATAGCGCTTATGTTATCACACTAGAGAGTAGGAATGCGAGGTTGAGAGATAGCTAGCTCATGCATTAGAGCTTGAAGCCAAGTAACCCATGTTGTTAAACTTGCAAGACTACGATACTCAGCTTATGTAGAGGATCTAGATATTGTTCCTTGTTTCTTATCATTCCAAGTAATGAGATTAGGTCCCACAAACACACAAAACACAGTTGTAGACTTGCAATTGTTAGGGTTAGTGGCCCAATCTACATCTGAAAAACTAATGAGATGATAAGAGAATGCAAAGCTGCAGGTCTAGTTAGATGTAACCCCATGTGTGTAGTGCTTTTGAGATAATGTAAAATGCGCTTAACAGCTTTCCAGTGAGTATCTAGAGGAGTATGCATAAACTGACGCACCCTATTAACAACAAAGGCTATATCAGGGGAGTTAATGTTACATACTAAAGTGCTCGTACAATGGCTTGTAATTAGAAGGATCATCCAGTGGTGAACTTTAATAAGCTGAGAGAAAGGCACCAATTGTAGAAATCATTGGTGAAGGGATCCACCATCTGGGTATATTTGAAAAGATCCATAATATATTTGTGTTGTGTGAGTAATAAACCTTTAGATGTTCTAGTAACCTCAATACCCAAACAATAGTACAGTGAGCCAAGATATTTTAAAGAAAAATATCTTTAAACAATAGTATACCCAAACAATAGTATAACTCAAATGAACACATATTTTAAAGAAAAATATGTGTTCATATAATCTACAAGATCTCTAAGATAAGCTGAGTTACTCCCTGTAAGAATAATGTCACCTACATATACTAAGACAAAGTCTTGTAACCATTAGCATACTTAAAGAATAATGAGTGATCAGCCTTTGAAGCAACAAACCCAAGAGATAGAAGAGCTTCTTTAAACTGATCAAACCAGGAATGAGGGGTCTGCTTAAGCCCATAAAGAGCTTTATCAAGCTTATAAACTAGGTGTTACTTTCCATTTTCAATGAACCCTTGAGGTTGAGACATAGAAATATCTTCTCGAATAACCCCATTAAGAAAGGCGTTATTGACATCGAATTGTCTTATAGACTAACCTTCAACCACAGTCATAGCTAGAACCATTCTTATGGTAGTAGGTTTGACCACTGGGCTAAAAGTCTTAGAATAGTCGAACCCCTCAACTTGACTGAATCCTTTCGCTACCAATCGCGCCTTGTACTTTAGAATAAAACCATCAGGATTCCTTTTAATTTTGAAAATCCACTTACAACCTATCAGTTGTCTCCCAAAAGGTGGATCAACTAAGTGACACATTTTATTATCTTGCAATGCTTTATATTCAGCCTTCATAGCTTCAAGCCATTGAGGATGGTTCATTACTTTAGAATCTGAAGATGGTTCAGATTCTAGGAGCTCAACAGACCACACCTCCGGTTTAAAAATACATTTTTCTACTCTAGTCACCATAGGATGATTGTTGATGAGTAGATAAGCATTAGAGATAGTAGACTCAAGAATAGAAACTATTTGATCAACATTAATCTCGTCAGCATGCTTGATAGGATTAAGAATAGGTGAAATAAATGTACTAGAGTGTGGTATAGAGGTAGTAGGTTGTAAACGTGTATCAATAGGCTTAATTAGATTAGAAATAGGTGAGTAGATGTACTAGGTTGGGGTATAAAAGTAATAGGTTGTAAAGGTTCATTGTCAGGTAAAAAATGCAAACCAGGTTGTAAAGTAACTTTATCTGAAACAATTACAGGCTTAGGAGTATTATGTGCGGTAGACAATGTCTTTATGTTGTAGAATAGGGAAAAAACCATTCATTGATAACAACATGCCTTATAACATATACCTTTCCATCAGAGGTGAGACATTTATAGCCTTTAAATCGAGGACTATACCCAATAAATGTGTAGGGTTGATTATGAAATTCAAGTTTGTGATGCCTGTAAGGTTTGAGATAGGAAAATACTTAACAACCAAACACCTTCAATCTCATATAATCTAGATCTTTGTGAAACAAACATCAATATGGAGATTTATTTTGCAATACAGTTGATGACATTCTATTAATTAGATGAACAACTGAGATAAATGCCTTATCCCATAATTTTAAAGGCATGGAAGCATGAGATAAAAGACTAAACCAATCTCTACCAAATGTCTATATTTTCTCTCTATGAGTCCATTTTTCATGGGTATGCGGGCAAGAACGTCTAATAGTATTTCTCATCTGTGTAAGTAAAGGTTCCCAATCCTCTAAATTCTCCACCATTATCAGTTTGAAGCATGTTTATTTTTCGTGATTGTAACACTTCAAACTGCTACTTAAATTCAACAAATACTTTGTAGACTTCAGTTTTTGCCTTTAACAAGATAATCATGTATACCTGGAGTGCACATCCATGAAACTATTATAGTACCTATATCCATCAAATATCTGCTACACTCAAATCTAAATACTTAAGATGGATACTATTAGAAGTGGAAAATTGTAATTTATGTAATTTATCCATTGACATGCCTCACAAAAAAAATAGAGTTAGGCTAAAAAGAAAGTTTCATTTATTTAGCACAATTTGAACAATTGATAGAGAAGATAATACAATCTAATGTGCCACAAGGTGGTATTATCAGATTTAGAAATCTAATTTACAAATATATGTTGTAAATCCAAAAAAAATGATTACCCATAGAAGTTTGAGTAATATATTTTATATAAGAAGTTTTAGGAGTAAGAGTAGAACCAGTAGATGCTTTATTCTGCTTTTGAATATCCTCTTGTTCCATTGATCCGGTAGACTTTGTAAAAGGTTTTTGAAACTGATACAAACCATTCTTAAGAACTCCTTAAAGAAGGATGGTCTTCGAATCTTGATCTTTCATACAGCAAATCAAAGGATGAAATTTCTAAAAAAAAACATTATTACCTCTAACAAATTATGAAGCACTTAGTAAATTCTTAGAAATATTCTATATATGTAAAATATGTTTTGTGAACAAGTGAGACATTTTGAGAAAAAAAAGAGTTTGAACCAATAAAAGAGATTTTTACTAGGGATGAGAATTCTACTTGCTTACTCGCGGGTACCCACTCGCTATGGGCGGATATGGATATACCCATTAAAGTTGGCGGGCGGATATGAGTAGAAAATTTATACCCGTCAAGGATAAAGATAAGGGTATGGGTACTATAAAATATCCTTACCCATATCCTCTACCCGCAAAATAAAAGTAAAAATAAAATATAATATAATTTAAAAGAAATTTCTTTATTTTGTTGAAGTCATATTACTTCAAGCTAACTCCAGATTTTCAAATAAAGATGTTTTTTTTAAAAAATTATTTTGTTTTATATATTAATTCTTGTGACTATAATAAATTTTTGAAAATTGACGGAAGAAATTATTCACGAGTTAAATATAAAATATTTGTTTTTTTTTGTTTTTGTTTTTTTGTTTTTTGTTTTTTGTTTTGTTTTGTTTTGTTTTGTTTTTTTTGTTTTTTTTTTTTTTTTTTTGTTTTTTGGTTTTTGTTTTGGTGGTAACTTGTGGTAAGAACTTCAAACACTAATAAAATTTATATTTTCCGATTATCTTATTTGAAATTTTAGTTAAAAGAGCGTCAAGATTGTTGTTTTATTTTAAATTTATTTTGTTTATAATTTGAATTAATTTCGTGATTGAATTTGAATTAATTTTGTATTTATAATTTGATTAATTTTGACTATATCATTATTTTAAAAAAATTATTATGAGGATATGGGTATACTCATGGATAAATCCATATCCGCGGATAAATATCCGCATTAAATTAAAAGAATATGGGAAGAATACGGATAGAAAAAAATTTAGAGGATAAGGATATGAATACTTGCATATCTGCCCATATCCTGCCCATTCCCATCCCTAATTTTGAGAGGTAAACCATTATCCATAAAGACCTGTTCTTATGCATAATAATCTGCTTTATTCGGTAGATTTGATGCATTAAGCGATTTTTAAATAAAATTTCCAACAACTCAAAGTGCATTAAATTATTAAATAAATAAATCTTTCCTAATTTAAGCGGTCCCAAAATAGCAGTCTCACTTCCCTTTCACTCCATAACAATCATCATATCAAATCAAATTATTCCATAACTTCCAGGACACGGTACCAGACTCCACATTACAGATTTGCTCATCACTTACGCTTGACAACAAGGATAATATTGATTCCGGCGGAGACGACTGCCTGTAACTGATCGGAATAATTTATCAACTTTTCATGAAACCTCTTAAAAATTTCATTTGCAATTTCACTTCCGAAATGTTTAGTAAAAATTCCATCCATTGTAGATCTTACAATTGCTACGCAGAGTGGTATATCTACTAGTGGTGGCAAGGTTGATAGCTCCATTCTTTCTATGCTGAATTTTCCATTTTTGGCTATTAGAGTTTCCATATGTTCTGGACTTGGAAAAAAGACAGGTATGTTGAAAGTATTCACTTGTTCTTCTTTTATTGTGCCCTGCACAACCCATTCTCATAATTTAAATATATATTTAAAAGAAAAATAAATTGAAATTTATAATTTTTTCTAAAATAAATCATTTTGACCATTTTTATTTTCACCTTTTAATTTAAATATTAAAAAATATTCCCTCTTAATAATTCACACCTTTCTAATCAAAAATTAAAAAAATAAAATAAAAAGTAAGTAAACTAGATTTTTCAAAGGAATTTTTCGAAACTGTATCTAGTTTAAAAAATAATGTAAAATTATTTTCATTTTCAAAAAAATTTTGTAATAAGACCCAAATTTGAATGGAATTGTTTTTAGTATTAAAAATCATGTTTTGATATCAAATTCCTTCACCACCTTTATTGGCCATTCTGATGGGAGTTAAATGTTAACCAATTTTTCCATCAAATGTATAATTATAAAAGTGTCATGAAATCAAATTTATTTATTGTTATCATAGTTCAATTCTTTCTGTCTATTGTTTCAATTACTGTTTCAACATATAACATCGAATAACAAATATAACACCATAGAAAATAATAAAAAGAAAAAAATATTGATATGATATACTTAATGAATTTACATAATTGACCTTATACGTATATGTCTTTATAAACGTATTAACCTAAAACCACTTTCGATTCAAATTTAGATTTGGTCGAATTTTTACTTAAGTGTATTCACATTGTGTGGAAAATTTGAATTCAATAGTATTTTAGTAATTCTACATTTGATGAAAATTTATTTAAATATAATCTACATCAGTCAATAAAGATGAATAAAGATGATGAGGTAATTTAATATCAAAAGTAAAATTTGTACATTAAAAACAACTCTCCACATTTCAAAACCATTTTGACATTTAAATTCGGGCAAGTTTCAAAATTCTTTTGAAAATGAAGATAATTTCAAGTTATTCTTTTAAAATGAGTTGTAGTTTGAAAATATATTTTTTATTTTATTTTATTTTTATTTACTAAAAAATAAATTAAAAACAAAATAATGTAAATATTAAATCTACTCTCATACCACCGAAATATCAGCTATTAACACTAACCTGTTTCACCATATCCTGAAGACACGAAGCCAAGCAATCACACCACACACCAAAAAACAAATTAACCATATCACTCTTCTTCCCGACAAAAATCATCACCAACATCCCTCCGGCCACCATCTCCTCCGCTCGAGCCTCGAAAAACCCCTCCATGTCCCTATCAAATTGACCCCTATAACCTTCCTCTAAAACATCATCACCACCACCCAAATAATGAATTTTTCCACATTTCTTGGAAAGCAAGTCACCCGACACCTTCGACAGCCAATTAACCGCGCTACAACAATACGCGAAGTGAATGGACGAGGTCGGAAAAAGTCGGTTGTGAAAGGAGCCCGGAACGCCGGCGGCGAAATAGGGTTTGGTTTCTTGGGGGAGAAGGGAGAAGAGGGTGTTGAAATCGTTGGAGGTTTGGTCGTTGAAGAAGACTTGGAACTCAAGTAATCTGTTAGGGTTTTGGTTTTGGTGTTTTTGTTTTATTGATTTGAGTAGTTTGTTTATGGCGATGAGTGTGTTTGGACCGACGGAGCAACCTAGATCGGTTATTGTGAATGTGTTTGTGGAAGATGTCAGAGATTTTACGTCTAGTTTTGCGTTGATTTCTTCGTTGATTATATTTTCCATTTCGAGTAACATTTGTTGCTGCGTCATGGTTTTAAAAAATAAATAAATTGTGTTAAAATGAATATTATTTATAAATTAGCTAGGTTATGGAATTTGGGTAAGGAAATTTCAAAATAAAATAAAATAATGAAAAATAATATTATTTTAATTGTTAAACTATTATCATTTGGTATTTTAAAATTTTAATTAAATTTTGATCTCTAAGAAAAATTTTCTTTAAATAATATGGAATAATTTAATAATTTAAAAATAATTTTATAATTATTTAATAATTATATATATAAACTATTACCACCTGGAGCAGTAAAATAAAATTATAATTAAATTTTGTGATGAAAACGTTTTCATATTATTTAAATTTTCATTATATTAATAAATTTATTAAATATTATTTATAATTGTGATTAAAAATTATACTAAATAAAATAGATTTTTTATTATAAAATTATTAATAATATTATTATTATAAAGAAGTTTAAGTAAAAATTAAAATATATATACTCAAATATACATTAAATGACAATTTTCCATTTTTTCCCCTTTTTTTTCAATCCTAAAAAATCTTAATATGTGCTTTTTAAACTTTATGATGTATTTTTCTTCGGTTATTTTGCGTCATTTTGGCTTTTAAATAAATTTTTCCATAATTATAATATATATATATATATATATACTTCTTTCTAATAATAAAATAGATTTAAAATTTGGAAGAAAATATAAATTTAAGATAGATATAAATTGTATATATAAATGTTGAAATAAATATAAAATATATTTAGAATTTTATCTTTTGTAATTATCGACTAAAATTGGACGAATTTCTTAACACTATTCAAATAAGTTGCAGAGCTAAAAATGGAGATGTAGAAGCCAACCTGGAATTTGGAGTTTTTGGCATAACTGTGAGGGCCATCTCCACCGTTCATGGGCTGTGATTCGATTTCCATTATTTCTTCTTCTTCCTTTCTCTGTGAATAGAGGACTATCTCCATCTCACATAAATATTCTATAAATGGATCAACTTTCTAAATCATATGAATATTTTATAATTTCGTTGACCAAACATTTATGATTGAGAAAATAATTTAAACTTTTAATAATACCATTTTCTTAACCCCACTTATAAAATGCTAGAGATAGGCTTTATTTTATGTAGATTTAAATCCATCATCACACCTCTTTTGATCTGGACGCCACTATTTAATATCAAGTGTCGTTTTAAATAAATTTTCACGTTTCATTTTGAAAATAATAAAATATAAATTATTAAAATATAAATAAAAAATTTTCATTTTTAGATTAAATTATAGAGTAGTGCTATCCAGCCTACTTTTTGTGCCTCTATTCTCGTTGCCTACCCTTACGTTTGGATATAAATTTTATAACAATTAATGCATTAAATTATTTATCCAACCAATTCTTGCTATGTAAGAGTAGACACAAAAAGTTGTCATAAAGAGTAGGTTATCAATCATTACTCTAAATTATATTATATGATTTTAATTATTTTTTAAGAGACGTGAAGTAATGAAGTATTAAAATAGAATAATTTAATTTTAGATTAATAATTGAAGTGGTAGTAATGCTGTACAGGTCATAGTGGAGTATTGAAATAATTCAACTCAAATCCTTAAATAAGAATTTTAAAAAAAAAAACACTACTGTTGGAAACCCTTTAATCACAGGAAAAATTCTAATTACTTAAATTAAAATAATTTTTGTTTTGAAATGATTTTTATTTTAAAAGGATTTCTTATTTTGAGTTTGATTTACTTCCTTATTGTTATAATTCTTATTCGAGAATGATTTGATTTTGTTATTATAATTATTTGGGATTCCTTAGTTGAAAAAAAAATAAATTAGGAAAATATATTTAGTGATCAGTATAAATAGAACTGACTCATGAAGAACTAATGATCTTATCCCATCTTTCTGGGTAGTGATTAAGGATTGATGTTATAACCTCAATCATCAAGAGGTGGCACTTCTATTATTCATTCGGTTATCTCGTTCATGTATGCAAAACATTGTCTAGCATAAAGTGTACCATTGTTGGTACTTTGATAGCTTGGGAAAGATGCTCTATCTCTAGCATTTAAGTTATCTAGTCAACTTAATTTTCTACTTTTGTGGTACGTCTTGGGAGTTAAGATAGAGCCCATGATAACGTTTTATATAGAGTATGTTGTCCGAATGACTTGTAATCCTTCTTTCTCACTAGTTAAGTTGTTGTCTTGGTAGAGTAGGCACATTGTCGAACCATGTTAAATCTCTTCGTGTTACTTCTTCATTGTTTTGTTGTTTATTTCAATTCTGGTTGCATATATTTTGTTCCCACTATTTCTAACAAATTGGTATTAGAGTATAAGTTGAGATCAACCATAGTATCTCAACATCATCAGCAAAGTTTGTTCATCATCTTATTAAATTTTTTTTAATAATCAGAGATTTATTAATAGAAAATGACTTTATCTGAGCAATGAAGTTACACATTCTTCCAACACCCTGCTTTGCAAAACAATTTGCAAATGAATTGCATGATCTTGGAACATAAACAAATTCAAATAGAGAGAGAGTAACATATTATCTATTTTGTTAAACAAATATGAAAACTTTCAAGGTCTTGAAGAGGAGGATGAAGTTAACCATAATGCACAATTCATGGAGTTAAGCTCGAAAATGACTTATTTCCTATAGTCTGTGATGAAACTAAATGAGAATTCTAAGGTCAAACAAATAGCATATAAATTATCTTCATTAGATTCCATAATTCAAAGGGGATATGAGAACAAACAAAGAACCCCCTACCCCCTTTATCATTTCGAAGAACAACACCTACTCGTGAAGGTCCTGACTTGCCTTCGAAGATCCATCGGTATTCCATTTTATTTTAAAAGGTAGAAGATGACGAGGAACCAACATTCGTACCTGAGCTTGTTCTCTCTGAAGACTCTTCACCTACCTAGAATCCAAGACAGCAGGGTATGCTTTCAAGCAATCAAAATCCTTAACAAAATTGGTCCAGAAATGAGCTCTATTGAAAATTAAACTCAACAATAGTTGTAAGGAATCAAATTTTGAATTGAACACAAAATTGTTCCTAGAAAACCACAGAGTCCATAAAACAAACATGAATAAAACCATCCAAAACTAACTCTGAATACCCTTTACAAGGCCTTTCCACTACCAGAATAGTTCCATGAGAGACTTAGGAAGACAAATATAAAAATCTTACCAATTTGCAACTGCAGAATATAATCTATAAGCTCTGGATCAGAGTATGAGTATATGATTTGCATCTTTAGACTGAACTTTGTAGAAAGGACACAGTGTATCCGAAGAAGAGATAATATTCCTTTTTGCTAAGACGAGTTTTGAAGTAATTTTGTTCTAAGCTGATAACCAGGTAATAATGTAACCTTTGGCAACACATAAATGATCTTCAAAATTTTATCAAGTGTCAAGGATGTAAATGATGAGGTTTGATTGCTATGAGAACCCTCCCACCTGACAGAATTTACTGAATACAAACTTGAGATTCTCCTATAGTCCAAATGCAGCTATCAGGATTAGATTTAGAAGGAACTAATAATTCTAATGAAGCATACAATTCTCTAGCACATTCATTTTCCCATAATCTAAGAGGTTTTCTCCAAATGATTTTCCAACTCTAACAATTGATTATCCAAAAACCTGAGTTGCATACTAACTCACCAGGATTAAGAGTCAAAGAAAATAGTCGTGGAAAAATGGATTTTAAAGGTGCATTCATAGCCCACGAGGCATCCCAAAATAGGTAATGTTTATTCTAAAGTTGTTTGAAAACTCTCTTATGCAAAAACTGATCCAATATCCTTCAATACCTTTGATAGATTTGAATTGAACTAAATATTAGGAATAAGAAACCTGCCAATATGATATTTAGATCGCCCCAATTGCTTCCATAAATCTAAACTTTGCGAAGCTAACTTCCAATTCCATTTGAATAGCAAACCAATATTGGCAGCAGACAAACAACAAATACCTAAACCACCTACAGATTTATGCTTGGGAACCAAATTCCAACTGACATTAGACAATTTCTAATTTTATCTGACCCTCCCCACAAGATCTTCTGATATTTTTTCCAAACACAACACTATTGATCTAGATGCTTTGAATAAAGAGAAGTAATAAATAGGCAAACTGGCTAATACCGATTTAATCATAACAAGTCTAGCAGAAAAATATAATGAATGACATTTCCAGCAAGCCAATGCCCTTTTGAACTTATCAACAGTAGGAGACCAAGTTGCGACACAGTTAGGACTAGCTCCAAGAGGAAGTCCTAAGTAGGAGACCGATAAATCCTAACACAAGCATCTAATTTTTGTGGCTGCATCTTTCACCTTCTCTAAAAAAAAAATTGACACCAATGAGACAGCTTTTGAAAAAGTTTATTTTTAATCCAGAGGTAGCAGAGAGTAACCATAACAAGCTCTTTAGAGCAATCTCAAAGTTATCAGAAGCATAAAAAAAGGGTATCATCTGTATATTGAAGGTGTGATATATTAACACTGTTGAACAAATGTTGATGAGAAGGGATTTCCCAGCCTTTGAACATTTGTAAAGAACAAGTCTTGTTGATAATGCTAGACAGAGCCTTTGATGCTATGATGTAGAGGAATGGGGAAAGTGGGTCACCTTGTCGAAGACCTCTAGATGGAGATATTTCTTCGGAAGGACATCCATTAACCAGGAATGAAATTTTAGCAGACTGCACATAGATTTTCATCCAAGTTCTCCATTTAATATTGAAGTTCATTGAACAGAGAATAGAATCTAGTTAGTCCTAAGACATCGTGTCAAAGGCCTTCTGAAAATCTACTTAAACATAAACCCTCCACGGTCAGAATTCTTGATTAAATGAATCAGCTCATTTGCAACCATATAATTATCTAAAACCTGCCCGTCTTTAATAAAAGTGCTTTGCTCAGGACCGATTACTTCACCAATCACATTCCTAAACCGGATGGAAAGGCATTTAGTAATCACCTTATAAATATAACCAATGAGACTTATAGGCCTGTAGTCTTTTAATTCCAAAGCACCACTTATTTTTGGGATGAGAGTTACAAAAGAGGATGAGGATCCATGAGGTAGTGTATTATATTTGTGAAAACTATCAAACATTCTGAAGAAAAATCTTCCTTAACAATATCCCTAGCAGCATTTGATGAATCCTAAATTAAAACATTGGGTCATGGGGCTTTATAATTATCATAACTTCAAACTGCAGCTTCAATTTCTTTTTTTAATGAAATACTGCTTCTATTAATGAGGTGGAGATGGGGGATAATTTTTAAAACATATGACCTGAAAGCTTAATTCTATCTTCAACCTTTTTAAATAAAAGATTTTGGTAGTATGTTATAATTTTCTTCAGGATTGAAAGTCTGGCCTTTATGATACCAGAAGGCAGCTTGAAAATGTTGATTCTATTTAAGTAGATTTGATAAAGGAAACAACATATAGAATCTGGTGCTTCTATCCCCTAAAGTCCACCACTTGACCCTTGATTTTGGTTTTCATAAGTTGTCTTTGTCATGAAGCTTACTCCATAACTTCTAAACAAGTTGATATTTCTGATTTGTCAATGAAGAGAACACTATAGAATCTGAATAATGGAACTCTAGTCGCATGTCAATGCTTTCAATTTCCAATTCTAGTTATGAGATAACAGTATCTACTTGACCAAATGTCTCTTTGTTCCACGATGAAAGATGAGATTTAATGCCTTTGAGTTTTGTATACAATGCTGCAGAAGGCTTCACTTTGGGCTACCAATGATTGATATTTGAGACAAAATCAGGATGATCTAGCCAACACTTTACAACCTAAAGGATTTGGGATCCTAGTCTACAATTCCAAGGTTAAAAGTATAGGATTGTGGTCAGAAATTCCTCTAGGTAGGGCGGATTGAGACCAAGTTGGGAAGAGACTAATCCATGCACCATTGAGGAGAAATCTATCTAATCTGCTGCAACTTAATGAATTCCTCCGTGTGAATTTTCTCCTTCACAGAGGAAAATCGATCAAATTTGAGGATCAAACAAAATCATAAAATTTGTCATCTTTTGAAGAGAATGAAGTAGGCATTCTTTTAAAGTTAGCCAGGACAACATTGAAATCTCCAATCGGAATTAAATGGACGTTTTTATCAAGGTTCCTTGCTAATTCCTTCCATAACACTTTTTGCTCAGAATCACGATACATATATATAAAAAAGAACAAGCATGACAAAAGATCAAGAAGGAACCTGATATCTTGATCCAATGTAAACCAATTTAAAGTTGTTCCAAACTTAAAAAATTCTTCCGCCAAGTAATAATTATTCCACCACTGTATCCCACCGCATTTAAACAATGCCAATCGAAATCAAGTTTACATCATAATGACTTTAAAACTATTAGTGAAGTATACATCACCTTGGATTCTTGAATAAAGCACATGTCCGTAGATTTTTGTCTTAACCAATAATTAACAATCCCTTATTTTCAAAAGAGTTTAAGCCCCTTACATTCCAACTTAATAGATTCATAATATTTACTTGGCAAGATCGAGGAATCAAGTGCAAACTAAGTACAACCATTGTTACCCATGGATTTCCAAGCAAGGAGATCCTCATATTCCATCTGATTAACTTGATTAACCAATTATTGGTTTCCGTAAGTGAAGATCCTTTACCCAAAGCAATCGCAAGGTTCCAAACTTTTTTACCTTCAGAATCATTAAGAGGTATGCAGTCTACATTTTAGAGTTTGCAATGCGAGAACTAGCATGATTTATGCACCCTTATGATCAAAAATTAGTTTCAACATCACTATTCGCAGAAGGGGAGATTTGTTGGATAGAAGTAGAAACTTGGATTGGAGGAGAGGCTTCTGAGATAAACTCTGTAAAATGTCCTTACATCATCTTGTGGCCATCATTGCTTTGAATTTGAGATTGCGAGAGCAGCTTAGGTGGACAAACCCTAATCGGTGATCGAACTGACCTGAACTTCACTTTTTCTTTTCTCGGAATGGACTTTAGTCTTTGGACCAAATTTATCATCTTATTAATTTGATCATTAAACTTGTGGTCTGTGATGAAAGACAGATATAACGAAAATTCCTAACAAAAACTGATTTAATTTATCCGTTTGTTTTTCATTTGGGGTCCGTAAGAGATTGCTAAACAGCGAATTGCAAGTCGAAAAACTTTCAAAAGTGCGACCGGAGCTTTTAACCCCTGTTTTAAAGAAAACGGTCTATCAAATTGAGGATCAAATTAGTATTTTTATCTTATTGCATTTTTAGGATTTTACTGTGATGTTTTAAAAATAATTAATTCTACTTTATTTTACAATTTTCAATTTTTTATATTAAATATTATTCTCTATTCTCTAACTTTTACCGTTTCTCTCTCAAAATTAGAATTTTAATCATTCAAGTCAAACGAAATTGGATACCGAAAAACTCTCAAGAATCTTAACCAATTTCATGATGCATCAAGAGTCTGACATCAAAGTATGAAAATTTTAAAATAAATTGAATATTATTTTCTTTAATATATTAAATTCTACCGATGCATATTAGACTTGTATATGAAAAACTCATAAAACTAAGGATTTAGGGCCTACAACAGGTTCACAATATATCACATTCAGGATAAAATTTCAATATTGTGGATTTATTTACGCTTCAAAACAAGCAAAATGTTGACTCCAGTAGAGGTAGTTGCTTGCAATTGATCAACATGACTCACAAGCTTTTCATGAAATCTTGGGAACATTTCATCAACAATTCCTCTTCCAAAATGTTTTGTGAATAATCCCTCCATTGAAGACCTGATAATTGATACACACAATAATGCATCTAGCAATGGTGACAAAGTTGGTTGCTCCACTCTCTCAATATTGAATTTTCCATTCTTTTCTATAAGAGCTTGCAATTCTTGTGAAGTAGGATAGTATATTGGTATGTTGAAAGAGTTTATTTGGTCTTCTTCTACCTTTCCCTGTAAAAACCATTTTCACAACACTAGATAAATTACCAATATGGTTTTTCTATAGTATTCATGAAGTTTTTAAAGGTTTTCCAGAATCCATGAAAACTTATCAAATATTTGTAATATAGTATAAAATATCTATGAAATAGTGTAAAATATCTGTAAAGTCGTGAAGAAAATGTATTAGGATCATTTTTATTATTTTTTAAAATATAAATTTTTGACAGAGTGCAAAATATGCAATATTTAAAGGTAATTTCTCTTATGATTGTTGGATTAAATTGATAATTTTAGTACTTAATTGCTTTATTTGATATTTTTGTGCAATTTGTGGATCAAATTACAAATTTGAAGGTTTATGAGTGTTGCAGAGATAATTTGTCAATTCAAAGTCCAATAAGTCAAAGTTAAAGGATCTGAAGAATAAATTTTTCTTATCAACGATTTGTTAGTTTTGCTTTTGAGTTTTAAACTTTAAGTTAGATTTTATTGGGAGATATTTGATCTCTCCTGATTTTTCTATCTCTAGTTTTTAAGTTTAAATAAGTGTTTTCAATACGATGTAAGTGAGCTCAGTTTTATTTATGAGTTTTGATGTTTATTTAGTTTTCTCCATTTTAGGTTTGAATATTGAATTAATAACGATGATGTTGGCTATGATCATAGCTAGCTAAGTTATTTTGATTTGGTAAAGTTTACTAGTTTAATTATTCGTGTTGTGAGATTTGTGCTTTAATATTTATTTCTGCAGTATTCATCACTTCACTGTTGTTCATGGTTTTGGTTGAATGTGTTTATTTATTTGATTAGTTAATTTGGTCGGTTAATTGATCAATTAGGTTAACATATAACTAGTTAACAAGATTAAATACGTAATCGTTTAATTAAGTTAACACAGGTAGCAAACAGTGTGATACGTCGTGCTGTTTGAAGTTGTGATCATAGGTTAATGAACACGCTTTGTTGATTTGTTAGCTATGATCATAGGTCTTCCTATTTCTTAAAGAATTCTACGGTTGAACCTGTCAGGCGCTTGTCGGGGTAACTGGTTAGATTAGGGACTAATTAGAAGGCGCTTGTCCGGTTAGTCTAATAGTTAAGGGAAGATTAGGTGGTTAGGCGCGACGTCGACTGCTATAACTATGGTTACCAAATTGAAATAATTACATTTAGATTCGATTATCAACACAATAATTGGCTATAGACTTTGCTGGATTGTTTCTTCTATAATTAAGTTTATTTTGTCTATAAATTCCAAAATCTCCATTACTTCACCGGTTATTCACAGAATTTAAATTGATTAAATCGTTCTTTGTGGTTCGACCCTACTACTATCTTTAGTATTTAGTAGGATTATTCTATTTTATCTTTGACGGATTCGACACATGTCAATTTTTGAAAATTTATAAACTTAAATTAACGTTTTGATGGTTCATTAATTTAAACGTAAAATTTGAAAGACTCACTTCTTTGTAATTTATAGTATTAAATCAGTCAGACTAAAGAAATAGTAGAGACTTGTGATGCAGATGATCTAATTTATTAAAATTAGGGATATTTTCATTTTACCATGGTAGGTTTACAATATTAGTCAAAAAAATCTCCAATGATCTAATTTACCATTAAAATTAGGGATATTTCCATTTTACCACGGTAGGTTTACAATATTAGTCAAAAAAATCTATATTTCCATTTTACCATGGTAGGTTTACAATATTAGTCAAAAAAATCTCCACTGTTTCAATTTTTAGCCGAAAAAAAAACCACTATTTGACATTTTTGGTCAATTTTACCCTTCATCCGTCACTGAAATGAACAATAAT